>JAQZBX010054195.1:0-18704 GCA_029593785.1 Cabassous unicinctus | reverse complement strand
TTATCTCCAGGAGTCATGTCCCACACTGGAAGGAAGGTAATACATTTATATGCTGAGTTTGGCTTAGAGAGTGGCCACATTTGAGCAGCATGGAGGCTCTCAGGAGGTTACTCTTCAGCACCCTACAACACTAGGCTAAGTTGCATTTTCAAGAGCAAAAGCTCCTAAACATAGTCATCAATATCAAGGGCCCATCAATGGACCATCCTCCTTCACTAGTCATTACCCCTGTACTTGAATTGTTGCTGTTCCATTAGAGAATATAGTAGAGCTCCCCAGGATGGGAATTCAATACATTTTTGGTTATTGTGTGAATCTCTACTGACTGTGACAATGCCCCATGAACATTTGAACACATTTATATACATTTATATATTACACATGCAAAATGTCTTTTTAGAAACTGAATTTTTTTGTTTATTTCACCAATTGATTTTCTTCTGTTGAACCACCCTTGCATATCTGCATAAAACCCTCTTGATCATGGTGTATAATTCTTTTAATGTGCTTTTGGAATCAGTTTGAAAATATTTTGTTGAGGATTTTTACATCGTTATTAATTAAGGATATTGCTTTGTAATTTTCTGTTTTGTGCTGTCTTATCTGATTTTGATATTAGGATGATGTTGGCTTAATAGAATGAGTTTGGTAGCATTCTTTCTTGTACCACTTTTTTGAAGAGTTTGAGCAAGATTTTTAGGTCATCTTTGTATGATTGGTAGAATTCACCTGTGAAGCCATTTGGTCCTGGGCTTTTCATCTTTTGGAGGTTTATGATGACTGTTTCAATCTCTTCACTTGTGACTGGTTTGTTAAGGTCTTCTGTTTCTTCTAGGGTCAGTGTAGGTGGTTTGTGTGTTTTTAGGAATTTGTTCATATTATCTACAATGTCTAGTTTCTTGCATTACAGTAGTTTATAGTATCCTCTTATGATCTCTCTTATTCCTGAAGGGTCAGTGGAAATATCCCCCCCTCTCATTCATGATTTTATTTATTTGCATCTTCTCTATTTTTTTCTTTGTCAGTCTAGCTAAGAGTTTGTTAATTTAGTTGATCTTGTCAAAGAAACAACTTTTGGTTTTGATGGTTCTCTCAATTGTTTTTTTATTCTCTATTTCATTTATTTCTGCTCTGATCTTTACTATTTCTTTCCTTCAGCTTGGTTTGTGATAAGTTTGCAATTATTTGTCTAGTTATTCCAGGTGTGCAGTTAGATCTTCAATTTTAGCTCTTTCTTCTTTTATAATGTAAGCATTCGGAGCTGTAAATTTCCCTCTCAACAATGCCTTTGCAGTGTCTCATAAGTTTTGATATATTGTTTTCTCATTTTTATTCATCTCAAGATATTTCCTGAATTCTCTTGCAATTTCTTCTTTGACCTACTGATTTAAGAGTGTGCTGTTTAATCTTCATATATTTATGAATTTACTTTTACTGTTCATTATCGAGTTCCAGCTTCATTCTGTTATGATCAGAGGAAGTGTTTTGTATAATTTCAATCTTTTTAACTTTGAGTCTTGCCTTTTGACACAACATATGGACTGTCGTATAGAAGAATCCATGAGCATTTGAAAAGAATGCATATCCTGCTGTTTGGGGATGCAGTACTCTATAGATGTCGGTTAAGTCTAGTTCATTTATCATGTTATTCAAGTTCTTTGTTTCTTTAGTTATCCTCTGTCCAGGTTTTCTATCCAATACTGAGAGTGGTGTATTGAACTCTCCAACTATTATCATAGAGACATGAATTTCTTCCTTCAGTTTTGCCAGTGAGTGTCTCATGTTTCCTGGAACATTCAGGTTAGTTGCATAAATATTTAATATAGTTATTTCTTATTGGTGAATTACACCTTTTATTAATATTTAACAGCCTTCTTTATCCTTTATAACAGTTTTACATTTGAAATTGATTTGTCCATTATTAGTATCACTACTCCAGCTCTTTTTTGGTTATTATTTGCATGGAATAACTTTTTCCAACCTTTCACTCTTAACTTGGTTGTGTCCTTATATCTGAGTTGGGTATTTTGTAGACAACATATAGATGGCTCATATTTTTTATTCATTCTATCAGTCTATTTCTTTTGATTGGGTAGTTCAAGCCATTAACATTCAATGCTGTTACTGTAAAGGCATTACTAACTTCATTCATTTTATTCTTTGGCTTTCTGTTGTCATATTGTTCTATTCTCTGTCTTTTTACCCTTTAATTTATCCTTCTTGATAATCTTCATTTCTACACTGTTCTCCAACTCTTGCCCTTATTTTTTCCTTTCAGACTGCAGCACTACCTTTAGTATCTCTTGTAATTCTGGTCTTCTGGTAACATATTATATCAGTGTTTTTTTTTGTTTGTTTGTTTTTTGTTTTTTGTCTGTGAAGACATTGAATTCGCCCTCATTTTTTAAGGACAACTTTCCTGTATACAGAATTCTTGGTTGGCAGGTTATTTTTTTCTTTCAATACCTGAAATACATCATACCATGGTATGATGATGAAATACATCATCTCATCTCCATGGTTTCTGTTGAGATGTTGGCATTTAATCTTATTGAGTTTCATTTTTATGTGATGCTTTGCTTTTCTCCTGCTGATTTCAGAATCTCCTATCTCTGACACTTGTCATTCTGAATTGTACGTATCTTGGGGTAGTTCTATTCAGATTTATTCAGTTTGTAGTGCATTGTTCTTCTTAAGTATTGATATTTATGTCTTTCATAAGGGTTGGGAAGTTTTTGTTCATTATTTCCTCAAGTATTCTTTCTGCCTTTTTTCCATTCTCTTCCCCTTTTTGGACAATGATAATGTTAATATGCATTTTGTATTGTCATTCAATTCCCTGAGACTGTTCCATTTTTTTCCATTCTCTTCTCTCTGTTCTCCTGTCTTTTTGAGTTCAGATGTTCAGTCTTCAGAATCACTAATTCTGTCTTTGAGTAATACAATTCTGCACTGATGTGTTTCTAATGTATTTTTAATCTCATCCATCATGCTTTTCATGCCCATGAGGTCTTTTACTTTTCTTTGTAGGCTTTTAAATTGTTCTATATGCTTACCCAGTGTCTTCTTAATATCATTTATCTCTTTAGTCATATTTTCTTTCAATTCTTTGAATTGATTCAAGAGCATTGTGTGATTATCACTGATTAATTGACTTTAATCCTGTATCTCTTCAGGATACTTGGTTTGTTCCTTTAGTTGTGCCAAATCTTCCTGTTTCCTAGTATGACTTGTAATTTTTTGCTGATATCTAGATATCTGAATATGTTGGTGAATTTATGCTGATAGCCAATTTCTCTTTTTGCCTATGGTTTTTTCACAAAGCTCTTCTTTGATATTTGGTTGAACTTATTCTTAGTCTTTATTGCCCAACTTAAGTTATCAAAATAGGTCCAGAGACTCACTAGTGGGTCACAGATTTTCTCCCAAGGCTTAGGCTACAGAGAGGACCAAAACCAGTTTGTTTGTTTTCTTCATGCAATTAACAGACCAGTTAGCAGATCACATTCATCAACACACCTTTTCACAGAGGTGTTTCATTATTGTCTTTCCTGAGTTCCAGAGTGGAGATTCAAAGTGGACTTGGCTGGAAAAATTCACTGAAGGAAAGCCTGCCAACTCCCCCTACCTTTTCCCTTGAAACAGGGAGGAAGATGTCTGTTTCCCTCTCAGTCAGCTGTAGTGAGCTAAGAGTTTCACCCCAGGTTAATATCTTGGGGGGTAGGGGAGGCAAACATTTCTCAGCCACTGTGGGGATGCGGTAACTCATGTTTGTTGTTTCATGTTCTTCATCTCTCTGTCCCTCACCCTCTTGGGAGCTGTGTAGCACTGTCCTGGTCTGTTGAACTCCAGAGCAATTCCCTCCCAGAAGCATTTGGACTTTTCCCCATTGTTTTTGTGAGAGAATTGAGCCCTGCCTTCTAGCCTGATGCCATCTCTCCACAATCCCTGCAACTGCATAAAAAAAAAAATAGATATGCTACAGCATGGATGAAACTTGAAGAAACCATGCTGAGTGAAATATGCCAGATTAAAAAAAGACAAATATTGCATGATTTTTCTTATATGAAATGCTTAAAATAAGTAAATTCATCAAGACTGCAAGCAGATGAGTTGTGACCAGTGGGTGGGGTGGTGGGGAGAATGGAGGGTTATTGTTTAATGTATGAGTTTCTGTTTGGGATGATTACTTTCTGGAAATAGATAGTAGTAAATGTTACACAAAATTGTCAATGTATTAATGTCACAAAATTGTGAACTAATAAATGGTTTAAAAAATTATGTTTTGTATATTTTACCACAATAAAAACATTTCCAGAAAGAGAGAAACACGAAGACATCAGAATGCAAAAATCAGGGGGCCTGGAAGAGAAAAGAAAGGACATAACCATGTGAACGGAAAGCTTTGCTGACTCCAGAGATACCATGTGGCAGACTCCAGTGGGTGAGAGAGAGGGAGAAGGGCACATAAGAACCAGAAGAAACCAAGTCAGAGTGTCAGGCAGAACCTATGTCCTGAATTCTTTGCAGTGGTTGTATCCACCCCATCATGTGGCTGCAACTAGGAAGTGTATTGAACCTGTCATGTACTCTCAGGTCTCGGGACATTCAGTGGCACACTGCCAACAGTGGGACCCATAAAAAGTGACAGGATAAGGACCCTAACCAAATAGCAAATCTGTGTCATTGTGGTTTCACACTGGGACAGAACCTAAAAACATCCATTCTCCACCATGATTCATATTTCACCAAGTGACAGTGGTGTGCTAAGAAATGTGGTTATAAAATATGAATAACACTGTTTATAATAAATTACTTATTTTTTTCTTAAACAACCAGAATTTCTGCCAGGCATCCCAGTTGCTGCAGAAGACCTCCAATCTGGTTAGCACCAACACCAAAAGAGAGGACTGTGGCCACAAGGCACAAAGTGAGCAGGCATGGCAGGACCCAGCTCTCTGTCAGATGGATGAGAGGCCCAGCCCCACAACCCCACACTCACCATGTGGGTTCCCAGGAGACATGCTTCCCCTTGGCTTCCAATGCCATACCAGATTAGTTATCCTCAGGGGTTTTGCCCTCAGGGCCTTGACACTACCCCACCTTGCCCATCCTTGCTCAGTCCCTGGAAGGACCCTAATCCCATAAAAATGCCATAGACAACACAATCACCAGCCCAGGTCAGTCCCTGACCAACATTTCAAGTGGAACAAAAAGCACCCGTGCCATCCCAACCAGTGGGCAAGTGCCCAGACCTGCTGCCCCTTCCCTGGAAGGTCCCTGCCACCAAGCCTGGCCAAAGCCCCATCTGCCTAGCATGCTTGAACCAGCACACTGGGGAGGAAGCCTGAGGCCTTGTTTTCCACCCACACACAAGAATGTCTCTCCTATAGTGAAGTGGATCCAGACATCCTCTCACCTCCACTTCCATTGGGTCCACTAATCCTACACATCATCCTCCAACCTATGCATCTGTGGCATTACTGCCACTGCCTGCCCTTGAATAAGCAATGCCCTATCCCTTGCCAGGCTCCATCCTAGTCCCTCAAAGCCCAACTGGGAACCACCCAAGGCAGATAGCCAAAATCTGCCTGGATGGCTGGGCCTGTAGGAACCCTGGGCACTAAGGTACTGCCTGGCCTAGCTTTGTGCCTTCATGCAGCACACACTCACTGTCATTGGGGTTTCCTCTCAACTCAGCAGCCTGAACCAAATTGGGTCTCAGATCAGCTCCACTATCATGGGAAATCTCAGCCAGAAGCCCAGGTGGAGACTTGGAGATCATGGGCTTGGAGACAGGCCATCTGAAGGCATCATCACCTGGGAGGAGATTCTCTCTGAGATAGGAACTGTAATGTCCTTGAACACACAGATCACAGGGGTCTGGGATAAGAGTTGGGCTCTGGGGTCTCCCTGCAATTCCCCAAGTGGCTGGGGCAGTGGGCAGAGCCTCCACTTCCATCTTCTGTTCTTTTGCCATCTGAGGGCAGGCTTCCCCTTTGGGCTCTGGGGGCTTAGAGCTAAGGCCTTAAACATACAAATCCTACTTGTTCACCATGGCAATGTCTTTCAAAGAAGGAGGGAATCATTGCCAGGAAAGAGAACTCCTGTCACAAATTACTGCAATACAATATCACCTCTTCCACCCCCTGTTATTTGGAGGTGCTCAAACCCAAAGTCAAACTTGTCAAAGGGCATATTTGTCACTGGCCTTGTCTTTATGACCATTTGAAATTCAGACAGGAAATCACCACACATGGAGAACAAGACACATGAGCATTCCAAACCCAGTGCACTGGTTTCCCTGAGTCACATGAGTTTGAATCCAGACAGCACCCAGTGTGAACCTCTGGCTTAGGCCATAGAGGGGAATTCCCTTATCAGAGAAGAGGATGAGAAATGCTGCAACCCTGATTGGGTCACAACCCATGGTGGGGGCAAAAACAAGGGGCTGAAGACTCAGGTTGGGAGGCCAGGGTGTGCCCACCTGTAGCCAGATCATCAGTCTCAGGTCTGGGCCTAAGATCTGAGCCTCTACCCATGGGATCCTCAAAAGCCACAAAGGGAGGAGGACAAGGGGAGACAAGGGGTTGACCCTTGGAAGGGGGTTCATGCCAAAGTGGAGGGTGGAGCCACCTGAAAAGTGCCTGGTAGCTCCAGTGTCTGCCAGTGGCAGCAAGAGAGTGTGGGAAGTGCCGGGAGATGAGGTATTGTTGTTGGGCCTGGCCAGGAGGCAGGCTTGTCCTGGATGCCTTGCCCAGTGCCCCCACAGCTTGACCAGCCCCAGGGAGCTTTTCTCTTGCCCACTGCACTATTGGAGGTCAAAGCTTCCTACCCTACATCTGACAAGCAGTGGACAATCCCCTCTAGGACCAGAGGAACCCTCCCTCACACCCACCCTGGCTCAAGTCCTTCATTCTTCCTCCCCATTATCACTTGCATGAAAAGCCACAGTCCTGAATGTCTCTTCAGATTACCACTTTCCTTCTTTCTCAGGACAACTGCTGACCTCCCATTTCAGAGGATGGGGAGGTGGACTCAGCCTTCAGCCTTAGCAAAAGGTGGTAGAGGTGGTGATTGTAGTGTGCCTGCCAACTGGGCTGTGATGGGGTTGGCATTGCAGGGAGCTCCTGAGGGAAAATAAATCAAACTCAGGTCCATCCTTCAGACCCCCTTCCCCTAGGAGGTTTACTGGGACTGCTGAGAGGCACAGCCCCTAGGAGGAAAGGTGTACCTTTATGATACTTCCAGGTCCCTGCTGTGGTCCAGTGGAGCTGATCCATTTTTCTCCCTCCACACACACACCTCCAACTCACACACACAACTTCAGGCTTTATTCATACCCTGTGGCAGCATTTCATCTCTGTCAGAATTGTAGACAGGAGTCCCAGCATGTAAGGGCATACTTTGCTAAAATTTGTACTCCAGCTGGGTCCCAGAGCCCTTCAAGAGTGCCAGAAATTTGAGAGCTGAGTCAGAAGGGCAATGAGTGCTGGAAGGCAAAAAATCATAGCCCATGTGGGCCACTGGATACCTTGGGGTAACTAAGATCCCACCTCATATCCATGCAGGCCTGGTCTGCCCACATTTCACTTGGTGCATACCCAGTATCCATGTGGTCCTTGATCTGCCCATCTTCTTCTCAGTCCTTTGATTTCTACTTCTTCTCATATTCAGTGAAAATTTTTAACTTCTTTTTTTTAATTTTTATTCCTCCCCTGATGCTTTCATTCAATTTGTTCTGTGTCCATTCACTGTGTGTTCTTTCCATATCTGCTTGTCTTTTTTCTTCTCATCTTTCTCTTTAGGAGGAACTGGGAACTGATCCTGGACTTTCAGTATGAGAGAAGCACTCAATTGCTTGACCCACCTCATTTCCCTGGTATGCTGCATCTCTCAGTCTCTCCTCTGCATTTCCCTTTGTTGCATCATCTTGTTGTGCCAACTTTCTGTGGCATGGGCTGTCAGCTCTCCATGGCATGGACCATCAGCTCTTTGTGGAATGGGCCAGCTTGCCTTCACCAGGATGCCCCAGGAATCAAACACAAGGCCTCCAATATAGTAGATGGGAGCCCAATCACTTGAGCTACATTTGCTTCCCAGGGAAAATTTTACTTCTGTCAAGTTCTTTCACTAAAATTTCTCCCCTTTAAACACTGGCAACTGAATATTTTGAGTCAAGGGGATGGATGGGGGAAATAGGGAGGGATGTTTGATCCCTGAGATCAAATTCTTCCATTCCTAACATTTCTGTTTTATTGACTTTTAAGCTTGGGGTATGCCAGCTTTATGTTGCACCTAGCAATAAGAACTGTCGTGAGACTTCTGACTGACCCCACAGAAATAAAGTAGCATAAGAGGATGCTTTGAAAAACTTTATGCCAACAACATGGATAATTTAGAGGAAATGGACAAATTCCTAGAAACACACAAGTAGCCTACATTGATGAAAGAAGAAATTGATGAACACAACATTAAAATCACAAGGAATGAGATTGAATTAGTCATCAAAAACCTCCCAACTATGAAGAGACCAGGGCCAGATGGCTACACAGGTGAATTGTACCAAACATACTGAAAAGTACTACACCAATCCTGCTTAAACTCTTCAAAAAATAGATGTGGAAGGAACATTGCCTAACTCATTCTATGATGCCAACATCATCCTAATACTGAAGCCAAAGAGGCCACAAGAAAGGAAATCTATAAACCAATCTTACTAAAGAACCTAGATGCTAAACTCCTCAACAAAATATTTGCTAATTGTATTCAACAACACATCAAATGAATTATACACCATGGTCAAGTAGGTTTCAACCTTGATATGCAAGGATGGTTCAACATAAGAAAATCAGTGTAATACCCCACATAAACAGAATGAATGGACGAAAATCACATTATCATCTCTATAGATGCAGTCAAAGCATTTAAAAAAATACAGCACCCTTTCCTGATAAAAACACTTCAAAAGATATTAATGAAGTGAAACTTCCTCAACATGATAAAGGATATATATGAAACACTCACAGCTAATATATTCAATGGTGAAATCCTAAAAGCTTTCCCTCTAAGATCTGGAACAAGATAAGGATGCCCACTGTCACCTATTTTATTTAACATTGTGTTAGAAGCACTTGCTCAAGCACTTAGGCAAGAAAAAGATATAAAAGTTATCCATATTGGAAAGGAAGAAGTAAAAATTTCACTATTTGTAGATGACATGATCCTATACATAGAAAGCCATGAGAAACCCACAAAAAAGTTTCTAGAGCTTATAAATGAGGTCAGTAAAGTGGCAAGTTATAAGATCAATGAGCAAAAATCAGTAGCCTTTCAGTACACGAATAATGAGCAATATAAGGAAGAAATCAAGGAAAAAATACCATTTACAATAACAACAAAAAGAATCTAATTCCTAGGCATAAACTTAAGATGTAAAGGATGTGTATGCAGAAAACTATACAACACTGTTAAAGGAAATCAAAGAACACCTAACCTTACAACCTCTCACATATTACACAAAAATTAACTCAAGATGGATCAAATATCTAAATATAAGAGAGTGAAGACCATTAAGACCTTGAAAAATAATGTAGGAAAGTATCTACAAGATCTTGTATTAGGAAATGGTTTCATGAACATTCATGAATACCCAAAGAATGAGAAATGAAAGAAAAAAATAGATAAATGGCACCTCCACAAAATTAAAACTTTTGTACCTCAAAGGAGTTTGACAAGAAAGTGAAAAGGCAGCCTACTAATGGAAGAAAATATTTCATAAGCATGCATCTGATAGGGGCCTAACATCCACCATATAAAAAGAAATCCTACACTTCAAAAATAAAAAGGCAAACAACCCATTTAAAAAATGGGCAAGTGATTTGAATAGACACTACTCCAGAGAAGAAATACAAATGGTGAAAAAAACACATGAGATGATGCTCAACACTACTAGCTATTAGGGAAATGCAAATCAAAACTACAAGGAAATATCATCTTACTCCCAATAAACCGGTGGCTATTTTTTTTTTTTAAAGATGACTACAAGTGTTGGAGAGGATGTGGAGGAGTGGAAACCTTCATCAACTGGTGGTGTATATGTAGACTGGTGCAGCCATTGTGGCGGAGAGTTTGGTGGTTCCTCAGGAGGTTAACTATAAAACTGCCATAAAATCCAGCAATCCCACTACTGGGTATGTACACAAAGGAAGTGAAAGCAGGGACATGAACAGATATAGGCACACCAATATTCATAGCAGCATTATTCACTATTGCCAAATTTTGGAAACAACCCAAATGTCATGAACAGATGAATGGATAATAAACTCTGGTATACACATACAATGGAATATTACTCATTTTAAAGAAAGAAGGCAGTAATAACACATGAAATAACATGGATGAATCTTGAAGACCTTATGTTGAGTGAAGCAAGCCAAGCACTGAAGGACAAATATTGCATGACAATACTGAGCAGACTCACAGAGCTAGAGTCTGGAAGAGCGGTTTACAGGTGACAGAAAGGGTGTAGAGGATTGTGAGCTTATGCTCATATGGGCAAAACCTATCATAAGACAGAATTATGTAGTTATACAGTGGATGGGCATGACAGTAGTGCATTGATACTATTGGGTTAGGTGGTGCTCGTCTGTGAGGGAGTAGGGTGGGGGTGGGGGTTAGACTGTCCATGGCACTCTAGGGAAGATCAAGGGAGGGGGCAGGTGAACTCTGGGGATTTTCAGTTATGTGGTTGAAACAACAACGTTGGGACTGTTCTTTTGGCAAATATGGCAGGGGAGGGCTACTGGTTTAGGTGTTGGATTTGGGGGACATGCAGGAAAGGGTGCACCTGGGACAGGCTTCCAGGGAGTGTGTGAGTGTTAATATTGTCATAGTGCATTGTATCAGTGGGTGGGATCACACACAATGATCAGGAAGGATTTGGACTCCCATCCTGTGGAGTCCTGCTCAAATAAAGGGGTGGGAGTCTCTCCAGAGCATAAGCACCGCATAGGACAAGTCAGGATGATAAGCCCTCAATATTGTTGCAAGTAACTATGAATCTTATTCTTTAAGGAGTGAAGCTTGGTGGCTTCCATGGGCCCCAAGGAGAGGAGGAGGGAGGAATAGAATAGATGGAATACAGGGTATTTTTGGGTGTGTTTGAATTGTTCTACATGATCTTGCAATGATGGATACAGGCCATGTTATATTTCATCAAAATTTATAATAGTGTATGGTCCAAAATGTAAACCATAATCTAAATCATTGACCATGGTTAGTAGCAATGCTTCAACATTTGTACATCAATTTTAACAAATGTACCATCCACATGTAAAAAATATTAATAGGGAAAAGGGGGAAAGGTGGAGGATGTTGGGTATATGGGAATCTCATATATTCTGTACATAACTTTTCTGTAACCTAAAGCTTCTTTGAAGATAAAATGTAAAAAATAAGACACTGGGGGAATAAACAGAAGAAAATGTCACTGTACATACAAGACATCATATATTTCAGTGATGGAAGACATGTAAAATTTTTTTAATTTAATTTTTTATTATTTCAAGGTTTTAAAATTTTTTGTATTTTTTTGTTATTATTAAAACTCATTATTATTTCATTTTCTTCTGCATTTTTTCAGTTATTTTGTTGGCTTCATTTTTAACAAGTTTTGAATCACAGAAGGGTTACCACAGTGACAGAGTAGGATGATTGGTGTGGAGTGTTAATGATGGGGGATACATGGGAGGATGTTCACCTAGGGCATAGCTATAAGGCATGAATATGTTCAAGTTTTCAGGGGGCATTGTCACAATGGGTAGAGATTCATGCAATAACCAAAAGAATATAAAATTTTTAGCCTGGGGAGCTCTGCCACATTCTTTAATGGGAGAGCAAGAATCCCCCAAGTAAAGGGACAGTGACTAGTAAAGGAGGATAGATCATCAATGGGCCTTTGATATTGATAACTGTACTTATGAATCTTTTCTTTTGAAAGTAAAAATTAGCCTATAATTATAGGTTGCCTAAGTGTTACCTCCTGAGATCCTCCCTGTTGCTCAAACGTGGCCTCTCTCTAGGCCAAACTCAGCATATAAATGAATTGCCTTCCTCTCAGTGTGGGACATGACTCCTGGGGATGTGCCTCCCTGGTACCAATGGATTACTATCAAGCACCTACTAGCAATGCAACTGGGAAGAGACCTTGCCCAAAAGGTGGAATGGGTAAAGACAAACGAATTTATATGGCTAAGAGACTTCAAAGTGAGTCAGGAGTTTATTCCAGATGTTATGCTCATATACATCTCATCAGAATCTCCGACTACCACAGTAAATATTGCCTCAAATAGCTGGTCTCCTAAGGGCTCTAGAAACATCCAGACACTATAGGCAAAGCTGACACCTCAGGAGTTTGGTGCCCAGTGAGCTCTACTTTGAAGTTTATTCTTCCCAGTGTGACAGAGTTGAACTCAGTTGTAGTTTCCCTACACACGGCCCTTCTGTCCTTCTCTTTGAACTTACAATTAGTACTAAAGTTGGTAGGTGTACATCCAAGAGACTTAAATCTTTGGGCTGTCCATGTGCCTGCTGGGCCCTGAATCTCAACAGAATTGCAACACCTATTCTCCAATTCATTGGACTCACCCAGGACAACTAACAAGGAAATGATGATGGACAACAACTTTCCCAAGGAACAGAGAGAGTCCTCAACTGCAAGCAAGATGGTCCCATCCATCTGCCCAATGGGATCTAAGCCCCTTCTTAATTAGAGGCAGAGTGGGCATCACTACCCTAGAATCTTCAGGACTGGGGAATGAATGATGGACTAGAGTAGACTTACTGTTATTCTACTATAAAGTTATTGTTATTCTAGCAATGGAAGAACTTTTATCACTCATTTGGGAGCAGTGGTCACTGGAGGTTCTGAGGGAAGGGAGAGAGAAAAATAGGTATAACATGGGTGCATTTTTGTGACATTGAATTGTACTGAATGATATTGCAATGACAGATACAGGTCATTATATATCTTATCATAACTTACAAAATTGTGTGTGAAAGAGTTTAAACTTTCATGTAAATTATAATCCATGGTTAGTAGCAATGCTCCAATGTGTGTTCATCAATTGTAACAAATGTACTACACTAATGAAGGATGTTGTTAATGTGGGAAATTTGGGGAGGGTTAGGGAGTGGGGCATATGAGAATCCCCTACATTTTTAGGTAACATTTATGTAACCTAAGTATCTTTTTAAAAAACTTTAAAAAGTATATATATATAAAAGAACTTCTCTCACCTCAGAATTTTTAGTAATGATAGAATAATAGAATAATGAAAAACTTTGCTCATTATTGGGCTCTTATAGTATTATTAGCCAAATGTAGGCTGTTTATTCTATTTTTCAAAGCACATATAAAAACTTTTGACATAAATGCTATGATTTAAGCAATTGAAAAGTTGCAGTTGGGGGGGGCGGGTTACTAGCATCATCAGTCTTCCAATGCATAAATGTGCCAGAAATGTAGTCACTGAAAATCAGAGGCTAGGATTTGAATGGGGAGGCAGGAATGACACTCACAAGTCCCTTAGAAAATCCTCTGCCTATGTTCCCTGAAAACCCAAGGACTAGAGTGGAGGAGCCATGTCATGCTATGTAAGCAGAGAGACCTATGTGGCAAAGGGAGACCATGTCTATCCTCAGGCTAGCTGGGTGTTCTGCTGGACACACCAGTGAGGGGATGCCCTGCCCGAGCATCAGGAATCACTCCATTCATAGAGACTAGTCCTAGTTGTCTCTGAATAAGCTTTCCTTTTTCCTTCTCAATTGTGTTATTGCATAGCAGAGAGTCAGTTTATCCAACACTTACTGATGACATTCCTTACAATCCTGGCATGAGGTTGTACTTAAGCTAGCAATGTTTATTCATCATGGTGGAATTGCATGCTAGCTTCTGGTGTAGGAATCTGTGACTCTCCTCCATGGACAACTGATCAATGAGCCCTGTGTCTGTGTGACCTGCACCTCAGCTCTTGGTGCATTTATGAGACCCGGAATTCTAGAATTCAACCTCTGGCTATTGACAACCTACTTAATGTAAGGTCTATACAAAAATTTGCCCTGTGCAATGTACCCTTATACTTTCTGTAGGGTGTATTTCCCAACTATCACATCAGTAGTCTCCATCTGCCTCAGATGCCTTCCTGCTCCTTCTGCCTCCACTTCTCAGAAAGTCTCATGTGTGGCTCCTTGAACACACTTTGTGCATTGAGGTTGGAAGGATAAAACACATGGCACACAACACACAAAACACAGCCCAGCTTACAAAGAGGCTCAGTCCAAAGAATCCTGGGGGACCCTCTTTTGGCACCCCTCTCTGTACCTGTCTGGCATCCTTGTCTCCCTCACACTTTGCCCCTGCCTGGTTATTTGAGGTTCCTAAATCTGAGTCCAGGCTTGTCTTCCTGATTTTGACACAATTCTGCTCTTTTTCACCCCAAGGAAAGTCTGACAAAGAGGCAGAGGGAAGCTGTAGGCAGGAAGGATGGAGTCCCATTACAGGACCAGCTGATAGAGAAACAGAGAGAAGAGACTGTGGAAGACATAGTTATGGAATTGGTGCCCCAATCATCACTGGAAAGCCAGTGATATCCTTGGCCCTCCACCAGAGTCTTAGGAGGAGAGGTAGGGTTGGAAAACCTGGTTTGGAGGTAAGGCCCCATAAGGAGGATGGGGCTGCTGTTCAAAGTTAAGCAAGAACAGGCACTTTCCCAGAGTAGACCCTATACGAAGCCCTCTCAAATGCCTGGAGCCTGCCCTGCAACTGTACTTCTGCCTGTGTGTTTCCTGATATAATTTTTCCTGGCACTTGTCCTTCCTTTCACTGTCCTTGGGGTCCTTGGCATACACAGCAAAGTACTCACTCTTGTACTTAAAAGCCACCCTGGGAGCCTAGAAAAGCATAGCCCTGGTTCCAGTGTCTGGGTGGGGCCTGGAAACTAAAGGTGTTAGCTAACCAGGACAATCACATACAATGAGTGTGCTGTGGACCACTTTGATATCTATTGAAGGTTGTACTGCTGGCTCATGGCTCATATTTCCCCTGGAGGCTTACACTTTGACCCAGTCAGAGCTTCCTTTTTGTTTTATCCCTGTTCCTGATAGCTGGAAAATGTGTTTACTAAAAATTTCTTCACTTAAACAACACTGAAATTTCTAATACACTAATTAAGCTAGCTTTCTATTTATCTAATTTTAGAAATTTACTCTTTGTTCTTCATTCTCTTAAGGATATAAACCACACCTTCTCAGTTTTCTTTACAGGAATAAGATAATGTCTCAAAGCAAAACCAAACAGAATGATACCAGGAGCATCTTTTGACCTAGTAAATCTGTAATTTTTCTCTGAGACAAAAAGTTTGATATCCTTGAGATGTTTGCACAATATCTAAACTGTGGTTTATTAGCCACTGAAACCAAGGACAAGTGGAACATGCTTGAAACAATGCAGGACTGACAAATTACATGTACCCTCCTCACAAGATCTGAGTATCAATTTTTTTTTACTTGTACTTTTCACCTACCCTTTTCCTCTTTTTTTGCCTATAAAAATACTATCTCCCATTTTCGCTGTGAACTGGTGTGGGGAAGATTCTCCCAATTCATTATTTGTGCATTCACAATAAATCACCTATTCACTGAGAAACATGTTTCTTCATTGTGGTGCTGGAGCAGGTGTGTCCTTCTATTGGAAATGAGCCATGCATATAATAACAATTTGGTGAGCCAACCTGGAGCCACACTGCCCTGTGATGCAGGCCCTGGAGCAGACTGATCCATGTGTTGTCAATCATGGGGCTTTCCTGAATCACCCAGCTTTGTATCCAGCAGCTGCCTGGGGATTTCCCTGTATGAACAAGGCTGGAGGTTCTCAGTGAGGTTTCTGCTTTGGCAGACACTGGGTGCTTTGTGTGAAGGTGATTCTGAAGCTGGGTTTTTCCCTGTGCTAGGTAAGTGTGTAAGGTCCTTTCTTGGCCTGATCTGTGTTTACTTTCACTTTGTCAGTCTATTCATGCCTAGAACCTCGTAAATCAGATTTAGGGTTTTCCTGTTAAATTTGTATTTTGTACTTGGGGAACCTGATGACTTTGAGGAGCTCCTGTTTTTCATGTTCTGTCTTTGTCATTTCTGTTGGTGTTGCCTCACCTTGGGAAACTCTCAGAATGTGCCAGCTATATCTCCTCTGGGTTATAAATTGGAAAATTAGTTTAAGCTTGGAGGGGACACCCTTAAGAAAAAGAAAATGATTTTCTATTGCAGTGCTGCCTGGCCACAGTATAAATTGGGTGACAGTGAAAAGTAACCTAAAAATGAGTCTTGGCAATATGTTCATGCAATTGCTTTTTTTTTTTTTTTTTTTGTAAAAGAAATCACAAACAGAAATGGTTTTACTGCTGGAGAAGTGTAAAAACTTAGTAAGATTAATGTACTCTGCTCCATTTCCATGTTAATTCTAATGGGATCAGGATAGCTACATCAATGAAATTGGTGCTGGGGAGTGGGTGTAGCTCAGTGGTTGATCACCTGCTTCACATATATGAGGTGCTGTGTTCAATCTCCAGTACCTCCTAAAAATTAAAACAAAAATAAAATAAAATTGGTGCTATTAAAGTTTAGTAACTATTGAACTAGACAGCACTATCAAATTAAAAATAGAAAAATGCTACCTGCTTTTGTAAGCCTGCAGTTCAGTCATGGTTTAGCTCTAAAAGAAACCAGCCTTCCTAACTTGTCTCTGGAGAACTGCTTCAGAAATGTGTCCTTGTAAATATTTCATAATACATCTCTCTGAAATACTGATAAAATAGTAAACTAAAGAAAGCATATATTTCTGAAAAACATCCCTATGAACTATCAATATTCTAGTATTGCATACTATTATGTATTTGAAATGAAGATGTTATGTTTGCATGCAATCAAATTAAATCATTATTCTGACAAGTCTCTTTAATTTTATGGTAATTGTATGTTGTAAGAGATTTGCTTAGAAACAGTTTCCAAAATCATTTTCATAACTTAAGCATGTTGGGTATATAGCATATGTTTTTTATTATTACTGTGGAAAAAGAAAGAAATTTTGTTCTAAAATTTTATTAAGACTAAAATATGGAACAAAACCTGAAGAATACAGAAAGGGCAGAATGTTCACAAAAAATGGAAATTTTGTGGTCAGAGTGGGGTAAGATTCGATGGGTCTATCTATAATGTTTTAAAAGATAGTATCAAAGTAAAATTTGGTTCTTTCTCTGTTAAAGTGACAAAGATTCTGATATCATTAATCTGTTTTAGTAAAAGGTTATAAAGAGTTTTTCTCCTGAATAATGAGTATACAAAGCATAAAATCAGTTTTATCAAAATAGCTTCTTGTACTTTAACTTTATCATATCCTTTGTTGTTTAAGATAAACAGGTCTTCTGATTATTAAAAGAACATAATTTTCAAATCTAACAACTTTTAAAATTTTTCTTTCTCAAAATCAAACCCTGAAAACTATCCAATTTCAAATTATTGTAAAAGATTTGTTCTCTCACCTTGTAAAAAGTGAAGTATTAAAAATAGTTAAATTAGGGGGGATTGTGGGAACATGGCTGATGGGTTAGACATATACATCTTTGCTCCCACTAAAACAACAAAGAAAAAGCCAGAGGCTGACATGGAGACCTGCCTTGGGATACAACAAACAGGAACATTGCTTACCAACTCCCAGAAGAGTGAGGGTCAGAGACATGAAGAAGAGAATTGTGAGTTATTAAACCTCCTGGCTCCTGGGAAGGGCTACCCTCCCCCACACCGGAGATTTTAAGTGAGGGTAAAACTCCTGGTGTATTGTACCTGAGAGTAGTACAGATATTTTTCTCCACAGGAAGTGCTCTGAGTCATCCAGGAGGGTACTGGACAGATAGGGAAGCCAGGAATAATAGGAGGTTGCATATCTCAGTGACTGGAAGGGGCACACATACCTGGCCCTCAGGGCAGACAGACTAGGTGGAGACCCTGGCCCCTGCTCCAAATGAGAATGTGATGGCAGATTCCCTGCGAGGAAGAAGGGTCTGGAAGAATGGAGAGTGATATTTTTGCTGTGGGTTTAGCCAGCTGGACCCCCTTGAATATCAGAAGGGACCCAGACTCAACAGAGAGAGGGGAAAGGGATCATCTCAGGCTGTCAGTCATGTCCACCCACATAGGTAAAGAGTGAAATTACATCACAGAGGAGGCAGAGACAGGAATTTATCAGCACCACCCCACCTGACTGCAGGAGATCTAACCTGCCCAAGGGAAAAGGGGTGGATAGACTTCTAAAAAGGACCCAGAATATCTCAGTGGGAGAATTCCTGCCTAACATACCCCTTGAGAAGAGATCCACCAGGTTATAAAGCATCCAGCTGAAACTTCATGACAGGTAACATATAGGCATTTTCTTTGTAATAGCTTTAATTGGATCTCTTATTTTTTAAAAAAGTTCATTTTCTTTTATTTACCTTACTTTACTCACAAAAACCCAGTTCAAAACCTGCAGAGGTCAGGCTGCAGCGTGAGTGATTGAGGAACATAAGCAGCCTGAGAAGATCCTTAGAGGTCTAAGAAAGAAGGCTGTTTTTACATGTATCTTATTATTTTTTTCTTCTGTCTCCTTTTTTTTTTTT
>JAQZBX010054194.1:0-18704 GCA_029593785.1 Cabassous unicinctus | reverse complement strand
TTAGATTACCTAAATATTACTCAGAAATTACAGGAATTCCCATGTTCCCCACCACCCACACCTACAACAACATCCCACACCACCATTCCTCATCCGTGTGGTACAAAACCTGCAATGGATATACACATTCTGGGGCCTTGCCACCGAGCATAGACCACAGTTCACATCACAGACCACACTCTTTCCCACCCAGTTCTGCATGGTATATTCTGATGGAAAATGGCCTACATCCGTGGCCACTTTGCCACTCAGGATAACCCCCAAAGTCCCAGAAAAGCCCCAGTATTTCAACTGCCCCTCCTCTCCCTGCCCCAAAAATGTCCAGTGGCCACCGGCTCCACCTCGGCACATTCTTATTTTGACAAAGTGCATAATGGCCTGAATCTGTCATTGCAATGTCATTCAGAACAAATCCAATGTCGCAAAAATGATCTAAGTTACACCTATTCTTCCTTCTCACTCCCCTCAGAAGCTCTGGTGGCAAATACCTTTATATCAAGGTTACAAGATCTTCCATTGCAAGAAAAATATTGTCTATTTTAGTCCATAGTTGCATTACCCTTATATTTGTTCATTCCTCAATCTTGAGCGTTTTATGATGGTGATGCCCACTCTGATTCTGATTGAGAGGGCCCTTAGATCCCATGAAGCAGATGGATGGAGCTGTCTTGCTTAGAGTTGTAGAAACTCTCTGTTGGTTGGGATGGGAGTTGTCCATCATCATCATTTTGTTAGCTGTCCTGGACAAATCTGATGAACTGGATAGTAGGAGTTGACATACTGCTGAGAATCAGGGATCAACTGGCATATGAACAGACCAAAGTTTAAGTCTCTAGTACATATATTTAGTGAGTATAGTGCTAATTATAGGTACTAATAAAAGGGGCAGAAGACAATTATATAGGGAAATTATGAAAGAGTCTAACTATGATATATTGGGGAACAGATATTCCAAGGTAAGTAAGGCCCACCAACAGGGTGATGAATTCCTGAGATTGTCTGCCCTTCCTATAGTGTCCAGAAATCTCTAGAGACCTCAGGTGCACCCCAGCTTGAGGCACTGTTTACTATGTCAGTCAATGAGATACTCTTAAGATATTCCTGAGCATAACCTCTGGAATGACCTCCAACTAACTTTGAAACCTCTTAGCCTTAAAAACTCATTTGTATTTAGTATTTCCCCCTTTTTTTCAAGGTCTTTTTCCAAATACATTGCTAGTTGCTGCTTGGTAATGATCACTTTGTGCCAGGGAGGCTTATCACTTGGAGTCATGTCCCATGTAGTGGGTAAGGTAGTGAGTGTATATGCTGAGTGTGCTTAGATAGAGGCCACATTTGAGCAACAAGGAGGATTTCAGGAGGTGACTCAGTTTAAATATAATACTAAACTAAGTTTCAATTTCACAAGAACAAGGTTCATATGTACAATAATCATTGACAAAGACCTAGTTTATTGGTCGGTCCTCCTTCATCAGGCACTGCTCATGAACTCTAGGGATTCTTGCTGCTCCATTAGAGGAAGTAGCAGAACTTCCCAGGATGGGAATTCAATATTCTTTTAGCTATTGTGTGGGTTCCCACTCATTGAGACACCTCATGACCACTTGAACATATTCATATTCCATAAAGCCAAGACCCAGGTGACCCAATCCCCATACAAACCTCCTTTCCTGAGACTCTGCACCAGTGATTCTCTACTACCACAGTTGTGACCATTCTGCAATCCAAAACTTCCCCCATAACAAAGCCAAAAACAAATGAATAAAAGTAATAAAATGAAGGAATAATAATTAAAATAACAAATGATATACAAAAATGAAAATAAATTACAAATTTTTTTCATTGTCTTTCATAGCCATAATCTTTTATGAACAGTGACAATTTATTCTCTATATTCCCCCAGTGTCTTTTTTTCACTTTCTTTTCAAAGAAACTTTAGGTTACAGAAAAGTCACATAGAAAATATAGGTGATTCCCCTATATCCCACCCCTTTCTCTTCTCACATTTTCCCCTAATGATAACATCTTACATGAGTATGTTACTTTTGCTGCAATCGATTAACAAATATTGAAGCATTGCTACTAAACACGGTCAATGATTTACATTATGGTTTACATTTTGCCCCAAAAACTTTTATAGGTTTTGACAAAATTTATAATGGCCTGCATCCATCTTTGCAAGATGATGCAGAACAAACACTATTACTACCCTATTTTCCATCTATTGTTATCTTCCCTCCCTTTCTACTCAGGACTATGGTAACCACTAAGTGTCAATTTCTGAAGAATAAGTTTCATTGTTCTATGCATTAATATTGAGTGTTTGACTTACTGTTCTGTGATGTTTGATTAGATATTGCCTATGTTCTTGAGACATTCTTCCTTGTCTAATAGAGAATGTAGAATGATTCTCCATGATGGGAGTTCAATATTTTGTTGTTTATTGTGTGAGTCTCCCCCACTGAAGTAACACACTATGACAAAATGAACTTTTTCATATTCCATGTGTGCCCTATCTCATATATCCCCCCACCCCTGATGCTCAGCCTACCCTATCCCTCACCCTACTCCTCCTCATATTATTGCACAAACAATACCCCCATCCACTGCACATCCACCCCTTTTCACCTTATTATAGATTTTGTCTATATTGAGCATCAACTCACCACATTCTACTACTAAGTCATATCAATGAGGACATGTAATATTTGTGCTTCATTGACTGGCTTACTTCACTCAACATATGGTATTCAAGATTCATCCTTGGTGTCCCATGTGTTAATACTGCATTGCTTCTTACAGCCGAGTAATATTCCATTGTATGTATATACCAAAATTAGCTTATCCATTCATCTGTTGATGGAAAATTGTTTTTTTCCCAACTTTTGGCAATATTGAATAATGCTGCTATGGACATTGCTGTGCATATATCTGTTTCTGTCCATGCTTTCAATTCTTCTGGGTATATACCCAGTAGTAGGATTGGTGGACCATTTGGCAATTCTATAGTTAGCTTTCTGAGGAACTGACAACTACCCTCCACAGTGGCTGCACCATTATATATTCCCATCAGAAATGGATGTGTTCCCTCTCATCCACATCATCTCAAACACTTGTAATTTTCACTTTTTAATAACCTCCAGTCTAATAGGTGTAAGATAGTACCTCACTGTATTTCTTATTTGCATTTCCTTAATAGTTAGTGATGGTGAGCAACTTTTCATGTACTTTTAAAACTTTTGTATTTCTTCTTTGAAGAAGTATCTATTCAAATCTCTTGCCCATTTTTAAAATAAGATGTCTTTTTATTTTAGAGATGTAGGATTTATTTATATATAGTGGATTTTAAGCCTTATTTGAAAAATGGATGCCAAATAGTTTCTCCCATTTTGTAGGCTGCCTGTTCAATTTCTTGACAAACTCCTTTGAAGTGCAAAGTTTTTAATTTTGAGGAAGTCCCATTTATCTATTTTTTCTTTCCTTCCTCATGTTTTGAGAGTAAAATTTATGAAACAATTTCCTACTAGAAGATCTTGTAGATGCTTCCCTACATTTACTTAGAGGAGCTTTATGGTCTTGGCACTTATAACTCCACCCTGAGTTAACTTTTATATAGGGCATGTGATGGTGATCTTCTCTCATTCTTTTGGATATGGAAATCCAGTATCCCAAGTACCATTTTTTGAAGAGGCCATTTTGCCTCAGCTGTGTGGGTTTTGTGGCCTTGTTGAATATCAGTTGACACTATATACAAGTATCTATATCAGAACTCTCAATTCAGTTCAATTGGTCACTATGTTTATACCTGTGCTAATACCATGCAGTTTTGACCAGTGTAGCCTTGTAGTATGTTTCAAAGTCAGGTAGTGTGATACTTCTATTTCTAGTTTTCTTTTTCAGTATATCTTTGGCTTTTCAGGGCCACTTGCCCTTCCAAATAAACTTCATAATTAGCTTTTCAAATTCAGTAAAATATGCTATTGTAATTTTTATTCTGTGTTAAATCTGTAAATTAATTTTAGTTGGAACATACATATTAAGGTTGTTTAGTTTTCTGATCCATGAACATGGAATATTCCTGCAGTTATTTAGGTCTTCTTTGAGTTCCTTTAACAATATTGTGTAATTTTCTGTGTACAAGTCCTTTACATGTTAGTTAGTTTATTCTTAGATATTTGATTATTTTAGTTGTACTATAAATGGAATTTTTTCTTGATTTCCTCTTCAGGTTGCTCATGTAATCAGAAACATTACTAATTTTTAATTTTTTTTATTTTAATTTTAAAAGAAGCTTTAGATTACGTAAATGGTATCTCAAAAATTCCCATACACCCCCACACTTTCACCCATTAACAACATCTTTCATTAATGTGATTCATTTGTTACAGTTGATGAATACATATTGAAGCAGTGCTACTAACCATGGACTATAGTTTATATTATAGTTTACAGTTTGCCTCACAAAATTTTATAGGTTTTCACAATAATGTCCTGTATGCATTATTGCAATGTCATGCAGGACAATTCCAATGTGTCAAAATTGCCCCCATATTACGCTTATTCTTCCTTATCCCTCCCCTCAGAAACTATGGTGGCCATTGCCTTTATATCAATGCTTTTATATCAAAGTTTATATCAAAGTTTTTCCATTGCTAGAATAATAATGTTTATAATAGAACAAAAGTATAAGTCTACTTTAGTCCATTGTTCATTCCCAATCTTGAGGATTTTGGGATGGTGAGGCCCACTATGTTTCTGATTGAGAGAGGGAATACATCCTATGTAGATGATAGATGGAACTATCTTGCTTGCAGTTATAGAAACTCTCTGTTTTTTGAGATGGGCGTTGGCCATCATCATCCTTTTGTAAGTTGTCCTGGGTGTGTCCAATGAAATGGAGAGTAGATGTTACAACTCTGCTGAAATTCAGCACTCAACCACCATATGAACAAACTGAAGCTTTAATTTTCTGGGACATATAATCAACAAGTGTAGTGCTAATTAAAGGTTCAAATAAAAGAGGCATAAAAGCCATGTGCAAGGAAAATATAAATGGGTTTATCTCTGTTACATTGGGGATCAAATATTCCAAAGTAATGACCACTGAGAGCGTGCCAAATTCCTAAGATTGTCTGCCATGCTTTTAGTGTCTAGATGTCTCTAGAGAGCTCAGTAATCCCACTATGCGAAACACTATTTACTGTGGTAGTCAATGAGATCCTGCTGAGGTGTGCCTAAGCATAACCTCTGAAATGGCTTCCAGACTCACTTTCAAACCTCTTAACAATAAAATCTCATTGTATTTAATAGTTCCTCCTGTTGGTCAAGGTAGTTTTATAGATTCATCACTAGTTGGTGCTTAGTAATAATCCCTGGGTGCCAGGAAAGCTCATCCCCTGGAGTGATGTACCAAACTGGGAGGAAGGTAGTGTGCTTATATTCTGAGTTTGGCTTAGAAAGAGGCCACCTTTGAGCAACAAGGAGGCTTTCAGGAGGCAACTCTTAGAAAATATATCATACTAGGCTCTTTCAATTTCACAAGGAATGGTTCATGAGTACAATAATCAATATCATGGTCCTGACATAATAGACTGCCCCTTTTGCTAGGCAATGCCCATTAACATAGGGGATTCTTGATGCTATATTAGAGAATTTAGCAGGACTCCCCAGGAGAGAATTTCAATATTCCTTTGCTTATTGTGTGGTTCTCCACCAACTGAGAAATCACCCTATGAACATTTGAAGTTTTTCATATGCTTTAGAGTCATGGCCCAGGTCCACTCCTCTCCATCACCATGATTTTTGCCTGTTGATACTATATTCTGGCATTTTACTGAATTCATTTATCAGGTATAGAATCTTTTTTGAAGATTTTTCAGGGTTTCCTATGTTTAGGATCATGTCATCTTCAAATAATGAGATTTTTACTTCTTCCTAATTTGTATTCCTTTTATTTCTTTCTCTTGCCCAGGTTCTCAGGCAAGTACTTATTACACAATGTTAAATAAAGCACTTACAGTGTGCATTCTTGTCTTTTTCCAGATCTAAGAAGGAAAACCTTTAGAATTTCACTATGGAATATGATGTTAGGTGTGGGTTTTTAATATATGCCCTTTATGATGTTGAGGAAGTATCTGTCTATTCTTGTCTTTTGAAGAGTTTTTATCAAGAAATAATGCTGTATTTTCTCAACTTCTTTTATGAATCAAGAGGGGTGATCATAAGACTTTTTTCTGTTGACCTGGTAATGTGGTGTATTACATTGGTTGATTTTCTTATGTTGAATCGTTCTTGCATACCAGGGCTAAAAACCCTTTGATTAATGGTGTATAATTCATTTGACGTGCAGTGGGATAATTTTAGTAAGTATTTTATTGAAAGTATTAGCATCCAGATTCATTAGCGAGATTGGTCTGTAGTTTTCTTTACTTGTGGCATCATTATGTGGCTTTGGTATTAGGTGATGCTGGCATCATAGAATGAGTTAGACAATTTTTCCTCCACTGCTATTTTTTAAGAGTTTAAGCAAGATTGGTTGTTAATTCTTTTTGGAATGATTTGTAGAATTCACCTGTGATGTGATGTGGTGCTGGGCTTTTCTTGGTTGGGACATTTTTGATGACTAATTCAATCTTGTTATTTTTAAGTGGTCTGCTGAGTTCATCAATTTCTTCTTCCATCAATGTGGCTGCTTGTGTGTCTAGAAATTCATCCATTTCATCTAAGTTATCTATATTGTTGGTTTACAAGTTTTCAAAGTATTTTCCTATGATACTATTTATTTCTGTTGGATCAGTGGTGATATCACCTCTCTTGTTTTCCATTTTATGTATTTTCATCTTTTCTCTTTTTTCTTTGTTAGTCTAGCTAAGGGTTGGTCAATTTTATTAATCTTATCAAATAACCTGGTTTTGGTTTTCTTAATTTTTTTCTAGTGTTTTTTCTTTAATTTCATTTATTTCTGCTATAATCTTTGATATTTCCTTCTTTCTACTTGCTTTTGGGTTAGTTGCCGTGCTCTATCTAGTTCTTCTATAAGTGCAGTTAGGTCTTTAAATTTAGCTTTTTCTTCCTTTTAAATATAAGCAATTATGGATATGAATTTCCCACACAACACTACTTTTGCCACATTTCATAGGTTTTGTTATTGTTGTGTTCTCATTTTCATTTGTTTCATGGTAGTTACTGATTTCTTTTACAATTTTTCCCTTGAACCACTGATAGTCTAAGATGATATTGTTTAACTTCCATATGTTTATTCCTAGTCTGTTTCTCTGTCCCTTATTAATTTCCAGCTTCATTCTATTGATAAATTATGTTGTATAATTTCAATATTTCTGAATTTGTTGATACTTGCTCTGTGGCCTAGCATGTAGTCTATCCAGGAGAATGATTCAAATGCAGTTGAGAAGAATATATATCCTGCTATATTTTAATGTAATGTTCCATATATGTCCATTGGGTCTAGATTCTCTAATTTATTATTCAAGGCTCTCTGCTTGTTTATTGACCCTTTGTTGAGATAGTCTGTGTAAAAGTGATAATTAAGTATTAAAGTTCCCCACTATGTTTGTAGAGGTGTCTATTTCTCCCCATACATTTTCCAATTTTTGTCACATGTATTTTTTTATATATTTTTTTATTTTTTAAAAGATACTCAGATTACATAAATGTCACACAAAAATTATAGGGATTCCCATATACCCAACCTCTCACACCACCCAAAACCTCCCATATAAACATCCCTCATCAGTGTGGCACATCACCTGCAATGGACATAAGCATCCTGGGGCTCTGCTGGGGAGTGAGACGGTGAAGGTGCCATGGTACAGATTGGACACTCAATAACACAGTGATAGAAGGAAAAATGTAAAAAATTTATTTTTTATTTTTTTTGTTTTTTCCCATTTTTTGAATATTCCATTCCTTTAATTTTATTTTATTTTTACTGATTTTTTTTAAGTTTCCATGTATTTTATCTCTTACATTTAAACTTATCATTATTATTTCATTTTCCTAGTAATTGTATTTGGCTATTATATGGGCTTTATCTTCAAGGAAGGTTTAGATCACAGAAGGGTTACAACAGGGCCAGGAGAGGAACATTGGTGGGAGGTATCTGGGATGGGGGTTTCGTGGGGGAAGTTCACCTGAATATATATGCAAGATATATAAAATTGTTCATAATGATCAACGGGAGGGGCATGGTCACAGTGGGTGGACAATCACTCAATAAATGACAGAATACTGAATTCCCAGCCTGGAGAGCTCTGCCACACTCCCCAAGGGAGCAGCAACAGTCCCCCGAGTGCAGGGGCAGTGTCCGGCAAAGGAAGATAGTCCACTGATGGGTTCTTGTTATGGATGACTAGCTTTATGAGTCTTTGCTCTTGTAATTGAAACTTAGCCTACTGTTATGGGGTGCCTAAGGGTTGCCACCTGAGAGCCTCTTTGTTGCTCAAATGTGGACTCTTTCTAAGCTGAATTCAGGATATGAATGCATTACCTTCCCCCCAGCGTGGGACATGACTCCTGGGGATGAATATCCCTGGCAATGAGGGATTAATACCAAGTGCCATCTAGCAGTACAACTAGAAAAAGACCTTGAATAAAAGGAGAAAAGGTAAAGAAAAATGATTTCATATGACTAAGAGACTTCATGTATTTTTAAAATTACTTTTATTTATTTATTTTAAAAAAGATACTTAGATTACATAAATGTTCTACAAAAAATATAGGGATACTCATATGCCCCACCTCCCACACCTCCCACAACCTCCCACATAAACATCCTTCAGTAGTGTGGCACATTAATTGCAATTGATAAACACATCCTGAAGCTTTTCCCTTAAACATGGACCATAGTTCACATTGTAGACCACACTCTCTCCCACACTGTTCTGCATGTTATATGATGAGATAAAGTGACCTATACCTGTCATTGCAATGTCACTCAGGACAATTCTCAAGTCCAAAAAGCCCCTGTATTATAACTGCTTTTCCCTCTCTCTGCCCCCAGAGCATCCAGAGGCCACTGGTTCCACATTAATGTTGTAATTTCTTCCTTTGCTTGAATCACAATATGTCTATAATAGAATAACAGTAAGTCCAATCTAGTCCCTAGCTCTTCCCCACATACTGAAGAGTCTGGGATGCTGATGTCCACTCCACCTCTAATTGAGAGGGGTCTTATAACCCATGGATAAGATGGATTGTATTATCCTTCCTGAAGCTGCAGATTCTCTCCATTCCCTGGGATTACTGTTGTCTGTCATCATCTCCCTGCCAGGTGTCGTGGGTGAGTCCATTGAGATGTAGAGTAGGAGTTGCAGCTCCACCAAGATTTTGGGTCCAGCTGGCACATGGACAGCACAAAGACTCCAGTCTCTGGATGAACAACTACAAACTCCTGCACCAAGTATAGGTTTGACAAAAGGGATAAATGAACCATGTGCAGGGAAGACATATTTGAGTCCAACTCTGTCACTCTCAGGAGCACAAACTCCAAAGTAGGACCCACTGGCAAAGCAAAAAACTTAGGAGCTAACCACACTGACATAGGACCTGGGTGTCACCAGGGCACTCAGGAGCCCCTCTATTTGTGGTGATATTCACTTTGGAAGTCTATAAGTTCCTGCTGAGATGTGCATAAGAGTTACCTCTGGGATGACCTACTGACTCACTTTGAAGTCTGTTAGCCATATGAACACATTTGTCTTTTCCCCATTTTATGTGAGATCTTTTTCCAGTCGTATTGACAGTTGGCACATAGTAGCAATCCCTCGGTGCCAGGGAGGCTCATCCCCGGGAGTCCTGTCCCATGCTGGGAGGAATGTAATGCATTCATATGCTGAATTTGGCTTAGAAAGTGTCCACATTTGAGCAACAAGGAAGCTCCCAGGAGGCAACCCTTAAGCACCCCATAACAATAGGCTAAGTTTCAATTTCATGAACCAAGACTCATAAGGCTAGTCATCGATAACAAGGGTCCATTAGTGGATCATCCTCCTTTGTCAGACAGTGCCTCTGCAGTTGGGGGAATGTTTCTGCTGCCTTAGGGAATGTGGCAGTGCTCTCCAGGATGGGAATTCAGTATTCTCTCATTTAATGAGTGATTCTCCACTGACTGTGACAATGCCTTGTGAATATTTGAACAATTTTATATACCCTATATGTATTCAGGTGAACTTCCTCCCATGCGCCTCCCATTCCTGACAACACCCACCAATGATTCTCTCCCACCCCAGTTGTAACCCTTCTGTGTTCCAAAGCTTCTTTAAAGATGAAGCCAATGCAATAGAAAAATACAATTAATAGGAAAATAATTAATGAAATAATATTGATAAGTTTAATGTAAGAGATAAAACAGATGAAAGCTTAACAAAAACTAAAAATAAAATTAAAAGATTGGGATATTTAAAAAATTAAAAACATTAAAAAATTTTTTTGACATTTTGCCTTTTATCACTGCAATATCTGGTGTCCAATATGTACTGTGGTACCTTCCCCCTCTCATTTCCCAGTGTCTCACTATTTTTCATTTTGTTTTCAAACAAGTTTTAGGTCACAGCAAAGTCACGCAAAGAATATAAGAGAGACTCTTATACTCAACCTCCTCCCGCTTTCCTCCCCCACTTATTGATACCTTTTTATATGTGGATAGTAGCATTGTTATAAGTGATATACAAATAGTGAAACATACCTACTACGCATTGTCAGTGGTTTACAGTATGGTTTACATTTTAGACCATACACGTTTATAAATTTTGATGATATTTACTATGTCCTGTGTTCATCATTGTAAGAATGAAGAACATTTCCACTGAGCACTAAATACATCCTATTTGATCTTTTCTGTTCCTCCTTCCCCATCCCGCTGGGTCCCATGATGACACCCTGGCTTGACTCGTTGAATGACAAGGTTTATAGTTTCATGTGACAAGAGGTCTTGACATAGTAGTTTGACCTCCCCTATTAAGAACCACCCTTGCTCTTGAGAGACTGCTGCCTGTCCATTTCTGAATAAATTTGTCCTCCCAAAGATGGGAGTCCAACCCCTTCCCACTCATTATGTGGGTCTCCATGCACTGATACAACACATTATGACAGAATGAACACTCACAATCCCTATATGCCTGCTCCAGGTGCACCCTGTCCCAAATGCCTCCTCCCCCTCCCCCAATGAACACCCTAAACCAGTGACCCTTCCTTGTCATATTGCCATAAGAGCATTGCCAACTCTTTACTTTCATCCTTATACCCACATATCCCAAGTGTTCACCTGGTTCCTTTCCCAACTCTCCCCCCACCAGTATCCTGGGTATTCTAACCCAACATTCCCAATCTACCCACCTGTCAACCCTGCACCACTAAACCCAATAATATCACTACCTTCCTGTCCTATCCTTTCAATATGCAGCTACACTCTATAACTTAACCATAGATTACGTCCCTATGGGCGATGGTTCACAACCTTCTCTTCTCTTTCTCTTTCTTGTAAACATATCTTTCAGACAATAGCTCTTTGAGACTGCTCAATTTCCTTAATGCATATCAGTGATGTCATGTACTGTTCATCCTTCAATGCCTGACTTGCTTCACTCAACAAAAGGTCTTCAAAATTCATCCGTTTTATTCTATGTGTTAGGACTTTATTCCTTCTCAGAGCTGAGTAATATTCCATTGTATGTATGTACCACAATTTGTTTATCCATTGCTCTGTTGATGGGCACCTGTGTGGATTCCAACTTCTGGCAACAGTGCACAATGCCGCTATGAACTTTAGTGTGCATATATCTGTTTGATTCATTGCTTTCAATTCTTCTGGGTATATAACTAGCAGTAGAATGGCTTTTTCTTATGGAAGATCTGCAGATAGTTTTTGAGGAACCTCCAAACAGTCCTCCACAGTGGCTGGACCATTTCACAATCCCACCAGCAGTGGATGAGGGTTCCCATTCCTCCACATCCTCTCCAACACTTATAGTCTTCTGTTTTTTTTTAATAGCCAACATTCTAATGGGTTTAAGATGGTATCTCATTGCAGTTTTGATTTTCTTGATAACGTCCTTTGAGGTGCAAAAGGTTTTAATTTCAAGGAGATCCCATTTATCTACTTTTTTCTTTTGCTGCTCGTGCTTTGGGTGGGAATTTCATGAAACCATTTCCTATTACAAATTCCTGTAGATGCTTCCCTATATTATCTTCCAAGGTCTTTATGATCTTGGCTATTATATTTAGATCTTTGATTCATCCTGAGTTGACTTTCGTATAAGGTGTGAGATGGTGTTCCTCTCTCATTATTTGGATATGGATATACAGATCTCCAACTTGTTGTAGAGGCCATTCTCTCCCAACTGAGTGGGTTTGGTAGCCTTGCCAAATATCAGATGACTGTATATGTGAGGATCTATATCATAACACTCAGTTTGGTTCCATTGGTCAGTATGTCTATCCTTGTGCCAATACCATGCAGTTTTGAAGCAGTGTAGCTTTGTAGTATGTTTTAAAACCAGGTAGTGTGATACCTCCAATTTAGTTTTCCCTTTTCAATATATGTGAGGATCCGGAGACTCTTACCCTTACAAAGAAATTTTGAAGTTTTTCCAATTCCTTAAAAAATACAGTGTTGTTTTTTTGGATTTGCATTGAATATGTAAATTAGTTTGGGTAGGATAGACAGACATCTTGATGATGTTCAGTCTTCCTATCCATGAACAGGGAATATTCTCTCATTTTTTTAAAGATTTAATTGATTTCCTTTAACAGTGTTGTGTAGTTTCTGTATACATCTTTATTGAAATGTATTCCTATGTATTTGATTCTTTTATTTACTATTGTAAATGGTATTTCTTTCATGATTTCTTCCCCTGATTGCTCATTATTGGTGTACAGAAATGCTACTGACATTTCAACATTGATCTTATAGCCTGTGACATTGCTGAACTCCTTTATAAGTTCAAAAAGCTTTATTGTAGATTTCTCAGGGGTTTCTATTTATAGGATCATGTCATCTACAAATAGTAAACGTTTTATTTCTTCTTTTCAAATTTTTATGCATTTTATTGCTTTTTCTTGCCTCAGTGCATGAGTAAGTACTTCCAAGACAATGTTAAATAGGAGTGGTACTAGAGGGCATCCTTGTATTTTTTCCCAATCTCAGAGGGAAGTCTTTTAGGATTTCACCATTGATGATGATGTTAGCTTTGTATTTATCATATATACCCTTTTTCAAGTTCAGAAAGTTTCCTTCTATTTCTATATTTTGCTGTGTTTTTATCAGGAAACAGTGCTTTAATTTGTCAAATGCGTTCTCTGTGTATATAGAGATAATAATGAGATTTTTCTTTCAATCTGTTTATATCATGTATTACATTGATTGATTTTATTATGTTGAACAATCCTTGCATACCCGGGATGAAACCCACTTGCTCATGGTGTATAAATCTTTTGATATGTTGTTGAATGTGATTAGAAAGTATTTTGTTGAGGATTTTAGCATCTATGTTCATTAGAGACATTGGTCTGTAATTTTCCTTTCTTTTGGTATCTTTGTTTGGCTTGCTATTAGGGTAACGTTAGCATCATATAATTAGTTTGGCAATGTTTACTCTTCTGTTTTTTGGAAGAACTTAAGCAGGACTGACATTAGTTCTTACTGGAATGTTTGGTGGAATTCACCTGTGAAGACATCTGGTACTGGGCTCTTCTTAGTTGGGAGATTCTTGTTGACTGAGTCAATCTCTTTACCTGTAATTTGACTGTTGAGTTCACAAATTTCTTCTTTCATCAATGTAGGCAGCTTGTGAGATTCTAGGAATTTCTCCAATTCCTCTAAATTATCATTCTTGTTGGCATACAATTTTTCAAAGTACCCTTTTATGATACATTTCATTTCTGTGGGGTCAGTAGTGGTATCTCCTTCCTCATTCTTTATTTTGTGTATTTGCATCTGCTCTCTCTTTTTCTGTGTTAGTCTGGCTAAGGGATTGTCAATTTTATTGATCTCCTCGAAGAAACAGCTTTTGGTTTTATTTATTTTTTTCTAATGTTTTCTTATTTTCTATTTCATTTAGTTCTGTTCTAATCATTATTTTCTCATTTCTACTTTCTTTGGGGTTAGCTTGTTGTTGTTTTTCAATTTCTCCATCTGTGCAGTCACGTCTTCAATTTTAGCTTTTTATTCTTTTTTAATATATGCATTTATGACTATGAATTTCCCTCTCAGTACAGCTTTGGCTGCATCACATAAGTTTTGATATGTTGTGCTGTCATATTCATTAGTTTCTAGGTTGTTACTGATTTCTTTTGAGGTTTCCTTCTTGACCCACTGTTTGTCTAAAAGTGTTTTGTTTAACTTCCATATCTTTGTGCCTAAGCTCATTCTCTGACCCTTAGTGATTTCCAATTTTATTCTAGTCCACTCAAAAAAATTACTTTGTAAAATCTGAGTCTTTCTGAATTCATTGAGAATTTTTCTGTGGCCTAGCATGTGGTCTACCTTGGAGTATGATCCATGTGCACTCGAGAAGAAGGTATATCCTGCTGTATTTGGTGTAGCATTCTGTATATGTCTATTAGGTCCAGCTCTTTTAATGTACTATTCTGAGTGTTTGTTTCTTTGTTGATTCTCTGTCTTGATGTTATGTCTAATGGTGATAATGGTGTATTAAAATCTCCCACTGTAATTGTAGAGGCGTTTATGTCTCCACTTAGTCTTTCCAGTGTTTTCCTCATGTATTTTGAGGAGCTCTGTTTAGGTGTGTAAATGTTTATGATTGTTCTTTCTTCTTGAAAGATTACCCGTTGTACTTATATATAGTGTCCATCTTTGTCTCTTACAATATTTTGTATTTAAAGTCTCTTTTGTCTGATATTAATATAGCTACTCAGGCCCTTTCATGGTTGATGATTGGTTTTAAAATTGTTTCTATTTGTTCACTTTCAGTCTCCTTGAATTCCTGGGTCTAAGGTGGGTTCCTTGTAGACAACATATAGATGGGTCATATTTCCTTAGCCATTCTGCCAATCCGTGTCTCTTGACTGGTGACTTTAATCCCTTAACATTCAGTGTTATTATTCTCAAAGAATTTCTTACATCAGCCATATTTTATTTGGGTTTATGTATGTCATATATTGTTTTCATCTTTCTTTTTGTCTTTTTAGTTATTCTTACACTCTCTTCCAACTTCCTCTCTCCTGTTTTTTCCTTTCAACCTGTAGAACTTCCTTTAGTCTTTCTTGAAGGACAGGTTTCTTTTTGGCAGACCCTTTTAATTTCTGTTTATCTGTGAATATTTTGAACTCTCCATCATTTTTGAATGCCAGCATTGCTAGATAGAGAATTCATGGCTGGGAGTTTTTTTCTTTGAGTACTTTGATTATGTCATACCACTGTCTTCCTACCTCCATGGTTTCAGATGAGAAATCAGCACTTAATCTTTTAATCTTATTGAACTTCTTTTTTATGTGATGGTTCTCTTTTCTCTTGCTGCCTTGAGTATTTTCTCATTGTCTTGAGCATTGGATATTTTGACAAATATATGTGTTGGAGTAGGCTCATTAGGATTTATACTGCTTGGGCATGTGCTGTGCTTCCTGGACATGTATGCCAATCTCCTTCAAAAGGTTTGGGAAGTATTCAGTCATTGTTTCCTTCAGCATTCCTTTTGTTTCCTTTCCCTTTTCTTCTCCCTCTGGGATGCCTATAATGTGTATGTTTGTGTGTTATTTGTTGTCAGTTAAATCTCTAAGTCCTTGCTGGCTTTTTCTATCTTTTTATCTATCTGTTCTACTATCTGTTTGGTTTCAGATGTACTGTCTTCCACATCACTAATTCTTTCATCAGCCTGTTCAAATCTGCTGTTATGTGATTCCAGCATTTTTTGATTTCTTGGATTGTTCCATTCATCACCATCATACCCATTATCTTTTTATGTATGTTTACAACTTCTTCCCTATATTGTCCCAGTGTCATCTTAATTTCCTTAATCTCTTCCTTCACTTCATTAAATTTTTCCACGATATTTGCTTGGACAGCTTTGATTAGTTTTCCAATGTTCTGCTACTCTTCCTGGTTTTTAGTTTGTTTATTGGAGTGGCCCATGTCTTCCTGTTTAGTTTGTAATGGTTTGTAATATTTTTATTGCCCTATGGTCATCATTTTATCTTGATGGGTTTATTCAGTTGATTAGCTTCTCTCTCTGCTCTGCAGTTTTATTTAGCTGGTGATTTTGTGTGTGTTAAATTTTCTCTTTGACATTTTGTTCTTCTTGTTCAGTTTCCATGCTGTTTTCTATGTTCCCTTGAAGGAAAAAGATTAGGGTCAGAGAAATGAAAGAAGAAAGGAAAAAGAATAATAGTAATAATCATAAAACTTAGAAGAAGGGCTGTTTAAGACTTAGTAAAATGAATATTTATCTAATGTAAGCAGTGTAGAGTAATATGCCAAAAATATATAGAGTACCTACAATGGAATGGGAAAGCAAATAGACAAAAATATATAGAATGATTTAAGAGGCCAGAATGATGAGGAGAGAGAGAAAGAGTAAAGACAGGACTCAAAGGAAAAAGTTAATAATAATTAAAAAAGAAAACAGAATAATAAAGATAGAAATCAAAACCAGTAAATTTGAGGACTAATGAAAAAAGTGGAATGTAATAACCACAACAGAAAGCAGAGTATAGAAAGATGAAGGTAAGAAAAGAGATAACATTGGTAAAAAAAAATTAAATATACACTCAAAATGGGAAATCAAGGCAGAAAAAACACAGCAAAGAAGAAACAAGCTAGCAGCCCTTAATTTAAAAAAAGGGGGGCGAGATGAAAGAGGAAAGAAAAGCAAAAACCAAACAAACAAACAAACACGGATAAATACCAAACAAATATACAAGCCAGCAGTCAAACAAAGCTAAGGAAGGACAGTGTTCCTTCTTGGGCCCTTGTGGAGTCTCTCAGTCTGCCTGTGTTCATCAATCAATTACCCTGCAAGCTTCTCTCTGCAGGTTTTGAGTTAGATTTTAGTGACTAAACTAAGTTAATTTTTTTTTAAGTAACCCTTATTATTTTTGAGATATAAGGGACCCTAAAGAAGTTAGTACAAAAGTAATGTTTATCTTCTTCCTGTCCTACTGTATCAGCTGTTTGTTAGATATCCCAGTGAATCACTACAATCAGAGGAGCCAGGTATCAAACCAGTGACATCATATATTCAAGGCAGAAATTCCTCCACTGAGGTAACTTACTAATTGGGCTATGTAGCTCTTCAGAAAGCTATTTAGTCAATTTCCCCTGGGAAGGTTTTACATTCCTGTGGCAGCAGTTTTCTGCAGGCTTTATGAGCAGATTCCCAGTCCCCTCTCCTGGACAGGTTGAGTTCCCTTTGAAATTCAAATAGGACCGTGATGACTGAGTTAACTTCACTGAAATGATTTACAAGCCTCCTCTAGACCACCCCCTCCTCCCAGGGTACCCTAAATAGGCTTGTGGAAACTTATTAAGCAGTACCCACTGACTGATTCCCTTATGGGAGTTGAAATTCTAAAAGTCATCAGTGCAGAACTATTAAATTCGCTCAGTCCGCCCTCTCTCAAGCCAAGCCTCTGTATCCCAGAGCAGTTAGGTAAATCAGGCTTCTTCATCAGATTTGCCTTCCCCTTCCTGGTGCTACTTCGAGCTGGCTAGTGTGCTCCCCAAAGTTCTAAGGGAGTCCAGGCAACCAAACCCACAGAAAGGAAACCCCTATCCACCCTTTGCCAGAATCCTCACACTCTCAGAGAATGCTCCTTCTTGCTGGGTTATGGTGAGAGTTAGGTTTCACCTTAGCTCTTTGCCCTGAGGCTGGGGCTTAGCCATCTGGGGCTAAAAACTCACAATTTTGTCTTGAGCAATCTATCTCTCTGTCCAGCTCCCTCCCGATCGATGTCCCAAAGGCTCTCACTCCATGGTCTCCCAGAATAGCTCACTTGGGCAAGATCCTGTCCTCAATCAGCTGTCTTTTGCGAGACAGATGGTGAATGCCCACTTAAACCAATGCCTTATTGCCTTTTTCTTGAAATGATCTCATGTATTTTTGAGCACCCTGGTTATGTGCATAAATATTCATGATTGTTCTTTTCCTTGATAGATTGCCCCTTTTATTAATATATAGTGCCCTTCTTTGTCTCTTAGAATATTTTTGCAATTAAAGTCTATTTTTTCCAATATTAGTGTAACTACTCCTACTCTTATTTGTTAATCTTTGCATGTAAAATCATTTTTAAACCATTCACTTGCAAGCTCCTTGTGTCCCTGGATTTAAGGTGAGTTTCTTATAGACAGCATATAGATGGTTATATTTCCTTATCCATTATGCCAATCTACTTCTTTTGATTGGAGAGTTTAATACATTAACATAAATTTATATTAATGTTAAGGTAGTACTTACGTTAGCCAGTTTTTCTTTAATTTTGTATATGTCCTATTTTACTTTTATCTCTCTTTTTATCTTCTTAATCATTCTTACTAGTAATTTTACTTCTATACTCTCCTTCAACCTTTTCTCTCCTATTTTTTCTTTTCAACCTACAGAACTCCTAGTATTTCTTGAAGGGCAGATCTTTTGTTGACAACATGAGAGATTTTCTGTTTATATGTGAATATTTTGAACTCTAACTCATTTTTGAACGCCATCTTTGATAAATACAGAAATTCTTGGCTGGTAGTT
>JAQZBX010054193.1:0-12245 GCA_029593785.1 Cabassous unicinctus | reverse complement strand
CATACTATAATTTATTTAACCATTATACATTTTAAAATACATCCAATTGTTTGTTGTACTGTGACCATATCCTAAAAATAATTTCCTGTGCACATCCCTTACAATTTTCTTATAATAAATTTCTGGAATTTGAGTGAATAAATTATTCTTAATGTTAAAGGAAAAAGGACAAAAATCAAAAGGAACTAGGAATTAAAACATATTCTAAAGCAATACTCATTAAAACTTTGGCAGAAAAAAATTTAGTTCAACTTTCCAAGTTACATTAATTATCAAGAACATCCTCAAGAATCTAGAAATGTTATTCTTTTTTTCTTGTTAAAAATTACATTTATTACGGTGGTTTTTTTCCTGCTCAAAACACGTTGTGGGCCCTGAAATTTAACGGAGTTGCAATACCTACTCTCCAGTTCATTGGATTCACCGAGGACAACTAACAAGGAGATGATGATGGACAATGACCATCTCAAGGAACCAACAGAGTCTACAACTGTAAGCAACAGAGTCCCATCCATCTGCCCCATGGGATCAAAGTCTCCTCTCAATTAGAGGTGGAGTGGACACCACCACCCCAGAATCCTCGGGATTGGGGAATGAACTATGGACTAAAGTAGACTTACTGGTATGCTACTATAGACTTGTTGTGATTCTTGCAATGGAAGAAATTATATCATTCATATGGAGGCAGTGGCTACTAGAGGTTTTGAGGGCAGGGAGAGGGAAATACAGGTGAAATATGGGGACATTTGGGGGACTTGGGAAGTTTCCTAAATGACATTACAGTGACAGATACGGGCCATTATATATCTTGCCATAACCTACAAAATTGTGTGGGAAAGAGTGTAAACTACAATGTAAACTATAATCCATGCTTAGTGGCAATGCTCTAAAATGTTTTCATCAATTGTAATGAATGTACCACACTAATGAAAGATGTTGTTAATGTGGGAAAATGTGGGAGGTGTAGGAAGCAGGGCATATGGGAATCCCCTATATTTGTATGTAACATTTATGTAATCTAAATACCTTTTTTTAAAAAATTAAAAATGCATTTAAAAAAAAAAAAAAGAAAGCTACATGAGGAAATGGCCCACATGCCTATGGCCACCCACTCCTACTACATTACCTTCTCTTTCAAAGTCCACAGCTATGGCCTCTTGGGGAGCTCCTTACAATCAGTTGACTCAGGAAGAGAAAATTTGGGTCTGGTTTACAGATGGTTCTGCACAATAGAAGTACAGAAGAATTTACCTGTAATACAGGAGATCCCCTAGGACAACTCTTAGTACTACCATGCCCTGTGATTAAAGTCAATGGAAAACTCCAAGAACCCAATCCATGCAGGGCTAACAATGGCCCAGAATCTTGAGGAATGAAGGTTTGGGTCACCCCACCAGCCAAAGAACAATGGCCAGCTGAGGTGCTTGCTGACAGTAAAGGGAACATGGAATGGGTTGTGGAAGAAGGTAGTGATAAATATGAATGTCGACCATGTGACCAGTTACAGAAACAAGGAATATAGTGCTCATGAATATTTCTTCCTCATTTTGTTATGAGTATGTTTGTATATGTGCATAGAATGATTATCTTTGTTTTCTTCCCTATCATTTTTCCTTATCATATGACCTAGTTGTATTGGTTTCATGTCATAGTATTTAAGGATGCCAAGTTTAAGAGTCAATATTACTAAGGGACTTGCACCCTATTCTGGAGGGATTTAGTGCATTTGTTTGTATGCAAGACAGTTGAGTATTGTTAGATGAAATACACACACACACACACACACACACACATATATGTTGTTTTTATTTAGAGAATAGTATGTTTTAAGGTGATGTATATAGCTGCCAAGTTGACAAGGGGTAGACTGTGATGGTAAGACTAATGTGTCTTCTCAGCCAGGTAGTGGTGCCCAGCTGTTTTGTAAAGTAATCATTGGGCTAAATTGTAATACAAGGGCATTTCATGGACTTTAATCACCAGTGAGTTGATTGCATATATGGCTGATTACATCTATGATGTGGAGATTGCCATCTTCAACCAGTGACATCTCATCTAATCAGATGAAGGCCTTAATAGGAGGAGACTTCAGCAATGAAGAGAATTTACAGCTCTTCACTGGTACCTAGGAGATACCCAGCAGTATCTCCCGGGGAATGCATTAGGGATGGATTTCGACTTGTGCATCCCACAGGCATGTGAGACAATTTTATAAACTTTCATGCTATTTACGTACATCTCCTGTCAGATCTGCTTCTCTAGAAAACCCTGACTAATGCAAGGCTTCGAATTTCTGGTAAAGATCTCTTGTCTTATTTCCTGTTTGGGGATTCTTCCTCTCCAGGGCTTTCTTGTGTACACTAAGCCTGGATTCCGCTGATTATTTATAGTCTGTGATTCCTTACCTAGAGTTTTCTCTCCAATGGAGTTCCTTAAGGATATATAATAAACAAAAGCAATTCCACATGGACTATATTCATGTAGAATTTTTAAAAAAACAAGCAAACAAAATGACACGTTGTGTTTCCTGCACATCACACGCTGTGATGGTTAAGTTCATGTTTCCACTTGGCCAGGTTCTGTTGTCGAGTTGTTTGATCAAGCACTGGTCTGACTGTTACTGCGATTCTGCTGAGTCTTTGCCGGATAAACCTGCAGTGGCCTGCCGGGAGGAGTCAGCCATCAGCGTCTAATCTGCCCTGAGGAGTCAGCCATCCAACCTCCACCCGAAGAGATTAACCATGCTGTACCTGATAAACCTATAGCACCTCCCCTGAGGAAACAGCCCTCACACCTCTGTCTGAAGAGATTAATCCTGTTTCACCAGAGGAAACTGCAGTGGAATGCCCTGAGGTAGTTGGATTGCAAGACCCATTCCCACCACCTTCTTTTCTTCCAGACCTGTAACTAGACTGAAGTCCTAACAGGCCCGAAAAGGAAAGGTACAACGTGTGAACCATGAGGAGGTGCACTACACTCCAAAAGAATTGCATGATTTTTCCCATTTATATAGACAGAAATCAGCAGAACGTGGGTGGGAAAGGATATTAAGGTGTGGGATAATGGCGGCAGGAAGCTAAAGCTGGATCAGGCTGAGTTTACTGACACGGGCCCACTAAGCAGAGATTCTGGATTCAGTGCTGTAGCTTGAGGGGTTAGGAAGCTCTCTGAGAGTTTTTCGGGTGGCTGGCGGAAACATAAACCAAAAGATGGCCGACATTACCTGAGGTTGAAATGCCAGAACTGCAGTGGTAGACTTTATTATTACTACTTTTTAAAGATTTATTTATTTACTTTTTTAAAAAATCCCCACCCCCACCCCCAGATAGTTCTCTTGTCTGTCTGCTCTTTATTTGCTCATTGTTTGCTCACCTTCTGCAGAAGGCCCCGAAACCGAACCGGGACCTCCCACATGAGAGGGGAGTGGCCAATGGCCTGAGCCACATCCGCTCCCCACGTGGTGTCTGCTGGCACTTTCCAACTAAATGGTGTCAAAAGAAAATCAGTGACCAATAATAGTCAATATAACAGGTTTTTTGAAAGAGAAACTGCTGGAGCAAGGAGAGCTCAAAGAGAAGAGTCTGAAATGCACTTGATTCCATGTGTTTATTTTGAAACAAAGTTTTCATAATAAAACTTAAAAAAAAATACTTAGCAAGTTACATTGGCTTATAAAGGCAATCGGGATTTTCAAAGGGGAAGTTACTATAATTGGTTGACGTTTAAGTTCCTTATTATAAAGGATGGTCTTACGAAAAAGGGAATGATCATAGATTGTCTATTTTTGGAAAGCCCCCATGTTTATTTTTAACTCTTTAGAAAGTAACTTCTCCGAAAAGGGGTTGTTCCCAGCAATCACACCAGTGTAGGTGGTCACTTGATTTTACTTAACAGTGGTGAACTTGAGCACTGTACCTCACAACTCCTTCTGGCCCTGGAAAGAGGAAAAATTGTTTTCATGAGCTGAACTGTTCATATGCCGCTCTTTATCGCTCTTTGGAGGAGGAGGCAAGAAGCAAGAGGAGGAGAAGAGGAAACATTAGCTGATGGTTTAGTATGTGCCAAACACTACACTGGGCTCATGACTGTATATCCATCATGTTATTAAATCCTCGGAAGAGCCCATGAGGTTGTCATTATCGCCATGCCCATCTGACAGAGTGGAAGCTGAGTGTGGCGGACATCGCATTTCCAGAGGTGTCATTGGTTGGGTAGCATGCCCAAGGTGATCTGGGCAGCAGCTTCACAACTGGACCAATGGTATAATTTGGATGTTATTCCTGCCTCTTTGCCTGATTCCTTCACCCTCCCAGAGATTCTGGAGCACCCTAATATCCTTAAATAAGCTACTGGGTGATGGTTCTATTGGACGTAACTAAGAATCCAGACTGATACATGGTGACAGATGGTCAGGTGACTTAACTGAAGACATCCAGGCAGTATGTGGTGGCAATGGGATTTGATCCCCGTCCACCTAATTCCAGGTATTGCCTCTTAACCCCTATACCCTACAAAAGGCATTGAGCTGTGTAGGTTATGGCTCCAAAATGCCACCAACACAGAAGAGAGAACCAGTCTGCAAGGGGTGAGGAGCACATGGCCTGGCTGGAAAAGTCTTCCTTCTGTTTTATTTTATGAGAATATGCTGATATCCTGATATTGACACTGAATACTTTATACATATTAAAACTTCATTAATTGATAGTCAATATTATTCATCAAAATACTAAGTCATTAGCGTTTTTTTTTTTTAATTAAATACCCACTCTCTAGCCAACTGTAAATTCTTCTCTCCAATATTAATGGAGAGAGTGTGAAGAAAGGGGCAGGTGAGGAGGGGAAGTTGTTTTCTTTACCAGGAACACAGTCACGGAAGGGTGTGCTTTGGTCCCTTTTTACAGACAAGAAGGATCACCATCTTGACCAATGAGATGAAGGCATGGGGAAGCTGGTATTTGACTCTTGGCCCAAGAAGAAACACTGAAAACGGCAAACCACAGAAAGAGACCTAGCTGGCCACCTCCCAGCCCCATGCACCGCAGAGCTGTAAAAATCAGTTCATAAGCCTCGCCCTCCGTGGCCACCAGCGGCAGTTAGAGCTCCCTACAGACAAAGGGACCTGCAGGATGCTGCCATGACCCACCTTCAAGGGTATGGCCCTGAACCATCCAGAAAAACTTGACATTCCATTCAGCTGCAGGGCACCAGCTTCAAAAGGCCAGGTAGTACGTGATGTATTCTAAGTCAAAATATTTCTCAACTTTTATTGAACCATCCAACATTTTCTTAGTACATCTTCACTCAGATCAAGAAATTTTGGTTGAGTGGCATTTCCTAGGTGTGGCTTAAACTACGAAATACAAATTTCGATAAGGTTTTTCAAATGCATTCCACACCCAGCCCTTCTATGGTGATACCAACCTTTAGCCACAAACCAAAATGGCTAAAACCAAACCATTGGAGATTATAAAGAATAGCCTTCAGCTGGTTTGGCATTTCATAAAAAGTGTTATTATTCTCCTGGCAAGGATGTGGAAAAATTGGAACCCTTCTATATTATTGGTAGGATTGTAAAAAGGTACAACCACCTTCAAAACAGTTTGGCAGTTTCTCAAAAAGTTAAACATAGAATTACTACATGGCCCATCAGTTCCTCTTCTCGGAATATACCCAAAAAAAACTGAACATGGGGACTCAAAGAGTCATTGGTACACCAATGTTCATAGCAGCATTATTCACAATAGCCAAAAGGTGGAAATAACCCAAATGGCTATCAACAGAAGAACAGGTAAAATAATGTGGTATATATTAGGGAATATATGGGAATAGTATAATATTTCGTCATAAAATGAAATGAAGTGCTGATACATGCTACAACATGGATGAACCTTGAAAGCATTATGTTGAGTAAAATAGGCTAAACACAAAAAGACAAATATTGTACAATTCCACTTATATGAAATACCTAGAATTAGCAAATTCACAAAGGCAGAAAGTAGATTAGCAGTTACCAGAGGCCAGATACAGGGTCTCAATAGGTATAGAGTGTCTGTTTGGGGTCATGGGTGATGGTGATAGTAGCACAACATTGTGAATGTAATTACCATTAATGAAGTGTGCACTTTAAAGTGGTTAAAATGGGGAATTTTGTGTTATATCTATGTTGTCATAATAAAAAAAGTAAATGATTACAAACAACCCAAATTATGTTCCCAATAAAGTACAGGTTAAATATACTATAGACATCTGTCCCATGGAGTATTTATTATGCAGCTGTTAAAAAGTGAGGAAGCTCTGTGTATAATAATGCAGAGTAATGTCTAAGCAATATTATTAAGTGAACAAAGCAAAGTATAAACTGTGTATAAACACTCTCATTTTTTTGTAAGAAAGTGTAGGAAGTAATAAATTTATTTGAATGTGCTTGTATTTTCACAAAGAAACTCTGGACAGATCTACACAAATCTTTAAAAAAGTGATTATCAGAGTTGGGGCAGTTGCAGGGATGGAAGTGAGGCTTTTCATGGGATACTTTTTATATTGTTTCCATTTTGGAACCCATGCATGTGTATTACTTTTTCAGATAATACTTAAAATCACGTATAAAATATAACAAAATATATAATTTTAGTGTATTACACACATGCCCCTTGTGCAGCAGCCATTTTTCACAGATCGGGCATGCTTTTCAAATCACCCAAGAGTAGAGAAACCAACAAAAGAAGGTGTATGTACAGCTGCTTCTCACATTGTTGCTTCATTTATTTCAAAACCATACAGAGCTGATAACCACATCCTTCCTCTCATTATTCCTTCTTCCATGACCCCTCAAAGGCCCTAGGGAAAAAAAACAGCAGCAGGAAGTACAGACATTTGAAACACAGCCCTAACACAGAGAAATGACATTACTAATAGATAGTGGATGTCTAAGAGAAAAACATCTGGAAGTTCTGAAATATTTCCAGTCCAAATATATCTGTTTCCCTGGGTCCCTAGGCCAGAGTTCAAAAGGAGGTCACAGTAACCCCAATAACTCTATTTCGGTGGCTCTTGAAGCTTCTACTTGTTTTGAAAAATATCAGCCCCCTTCAAATACACTCTCCCTGTAATTATTCCTCGGGCTTCCTTGGGAAGTATTTTATCTGTGCTCATAAAGGCTGCCCCCAGTTATGTGGTTTCTGTAAGGTGGTGCCCAATGCTGGATGGGCTCTGGCTCCAGGTCTTCCATTTGTTCCACCATATTCTCTCTCTACCCTTCCCTATCCAGCTCTCTTGTATGAACTTGTTTTGGTTTTCTGGCTGCTCAGGAAAATACCATGCAATGGATTGGCTTAAAAATGGGAATTTATTACCTCAAGCTTTTGAGGCTAGGAAAAGTCCAAATCAAGGCATTTCAAGGCAATGCTTTCTTCCCAAAGACTGGTGTTCTGGGGCCGGCTGCCAGTGATCCTTGCTCCTGGGTTCCTCTGTCACATGGTAAGGCACATGGCGGCCTCTCCTGGGCTCTCCATTCTCTTCAGGCTTCTGATGACCTTCAACTTCTTGCCTACTGTGGCTTTTTCTCTCTCTCTATCCGAATCTCATTCTGCTTATAAAGGACTCGCGTAATAGGATTAAGACCCATCCTGGTTGGGATGGGCCACACCTTAACTGAAATAACCTCATCCAAAGGTCCTACTTACACCCACAGGAATGGAATAAGTTTAAGAACATGTTTTTCTAGGGTGCATAGCTCCAAATCACCACAGATGTCATAAAAAGCTGCCTTGTCCTCTGGCTTCCAGTTGTTTATGGCTCATGGAGAGCCCCAGAAGGCACTCAAAAGGGAGGAAGGAGAATGTGGTCTATTTATTATTCCCAGGCTCCCTGCCTGCAGGGCGGCCTCAGACTGGCTGGGTCCTTGGTGGAAGGTCACTGTGCCTCTCAAGGTGGTGCCCTCCTCAAGACACTCTCTTTCCAGATCCCACAGCAGTCCCTCCTTTACCCCATCAGGCCCAAGGGTGGCCTTAGCACTGCTGTTAATCCCTTGCGGCTTTCCTGCCCAAATTGTCTGTATTAAACTCTCCTTGAATCATCCTACTTGTGCCCTCCTAGGTCCCTGAATGGTATAGATGGCCGCTGCCTACCAGGCAGTTGGAAATTGTCCTGTTGTTTCAGTTTGCTAAAGGCTGTCAATGCTATATACCAGAAATGGGCATATTTTACAATGGGAATTTATTAGGCTAAAAGCTTACAGTTCCAACGCTGTGAAAATGTCCAAACCAAGGCATTGTCAGAGATGCTGCCTCACCAAAGGTTGGCTGCTGGTGATCCTGGACTCCTGCCATGAGGCAAGGCACAGTGGCAGCTCTGTGGGCCTCTGCCTTCTCCTCCAGGCTCACTTTCTCCCTGAGCTCAGCTGTGGCAGTCAGGCATATGGCAGGGTCCACTCGTCTCTCCCTTCTCCCCTCTCCTCTCAGCCACTTGCTTCAGCTTTGGGCTGTTCCATCTGTGACTTTTCTCTCTCCCAGGTTCATTGATTTCAGCTTCTGAAGGCATCTCTCTGTCACTGCTGCTTTTCTCTGTGCCTGCAGTTCTTTATTCCTCCATTTATAAAGGACCCCAGTAAGAGGATTAAGACCCACCCTGGGCCACACCCTATTGGAGCAATCTAATCTAATGGCCCTTAACTCTAATCAAAGGTTCACAATAGGTTTAATTTAAAAGCATAATTTTCTGGGGTCCACATAAAAGATTCAAACCAACACACTCATCATTGCCTCCTATGACCACCATTGCTGGGATCTGCAGGTGTGCCACGACTGGGGCACACTTTGATAGCTGGGTACCACAGTGTGACAGTTTGAAGTTTTTTTTATGAATCCCAAAAAGAAACTAATCCATTCCTGTTTGTATATGAGACCCTTTTGACTGGACTACATCAGTAAGACATGATTCATGTTGAGCCTCTGCCCTCTTGCTGGGTCTGATAAAAATGGAGACATAGAGAGAAGGATACACAGAAAAAAGGAGTTTTGCCATATTATATTGATCCTGCCATGTAATAGAGAGGACTGCAGGAAAACAGAAGCCCTGAGAGGCCCAATGAGCCGAGGCTGAGGGAGGGATGAGCCATATGCCTGATAACTCACAGCTAAACTCGGGAAGAAAGCAGAGCAAGCAAAACTGATAGAGGAGGCCCAGGAAGAGACAAGCCCTATGCCTGGTTATCCACAGCTGAGCTCCAGGAGATGGTAGATTCTGGAGGGGAAGGCAGGGACCTTGGCAGAAATCAGTGGCCATCTTGCTTCACCACATGGCTGGACAACACAATCAACAGTAGCTGACTTTGGGGAGAAAGCATCTCTGTTGGTGACTAGATTTGGACAGTTCACAGCCTTGAAACTATAAGTTTTTGCCCCCAAATAAATCCCCTTTATAAAAGCCAACAGATCTCTGGTACTTAGCATTGGCAGCCCTTTAGCAAACTAAAACACACCACAATACTTTTGTGGCTCTGGGTTTCACAGCATTCTCAAAGACCTCTGCTCTCTCCTTATCGCTCACTGTATTTAGTCAGCCAAAAGAGGTGAGGGCAAAGTACCTGAAATCTGTTGGCTTTTATAAAGGGTATTTCTTTGGGGTAAAATCTTACAGTTACAAGGCCCTAAAGAGTCCAACTCAAGGTACCATAAGAGGTACTTTCTCACCAAAGTCAGTTGCCAAGTGTTGAAGCAAGATGGCTGCCGATCTCTGTGAGGGTTCAGCCTTCCTCTCCCTTAGCTCCAGGTTGGCATAGGGCTTGTTTCCTTCTGGGCTTTCTCAGCATTGCAAACTATCAGGTGAATGCTCATCTCTCTTCCCGGGACCGCAGGATCAAAGTTCTCTCCTCTGCCTTGCCTATGGAGCTCTCTCTCTCTTCTTGTATATCTTCTTCTGTGTCTTCCTGAGTGAGTGTCCATTTATATCAGCCCACCAAGGGGGGCGGGGACTTAAACTGAGTTACACACTACTGACTTGGTTGAATAAAAGCCCTTATCTTAACATAATTTAATCAAAGATATCTCAGCTGAATCTAATACAATCAAAGGGTATCACACCCAGAGAAACAGACCAGTTTATAAACGTAATCCTTATCTTTTTGGGGGTTCATAATCTCAAACTGCCACCCTCCCCCAACAGACAAGGATGCTATTAACAATTACACCAGCACAACAAACATCCACTGGCACTGTCATGGGCCAAGCAGCATATTTGGTCTCTATGCACGCACATATGTATGTGCACAGACACGCAAACACACCCACTCACAGAAGACCAATATCCACCACAAACATGGTAATTACCTAATCTTCTCCTCTTTCTAGAACTCTTGCTCTCTGACAAACCCTCTCACAAATGCACTTATGGAAGCCCCACGCCATCATCCCAGATATAGCTGAACCTCAGAGCCAGAGGCATTTTAGACAAAAGCTGGATCATCTGTAACTTGAGGTTTTAGAAGAGTGCGACGTGGTATGCTTTGTATATGATAGACAAATCAGATACAGTAAGATGTATGGTGATTCGTTGCCAGATGAAAAATGAACAGGATATCTTCTTTGTTTTGATTTCTATCCTCAATTGGAGTTTAGGGGCATCAACATGGTGTTGGCCAGAAGGCTGTTTCCAAAGCCTTCAGCTCATTTAGATAAGTCTGTAAAATGGCCTGCAAGACCCTACGTGATGTGGCCTCCAGCTACAGATCTGACCACATCTAATACTCCTCCCTCCCCTCACCCTGTCCAGCCATGTTGGCACCCTTGCTGCCACCCCAGGGCCTTTCACCTGCTGCTCTTGCTGCCTGGAAGGCTCCTTTCACAGAGAGCAGCATGGCTTGCTCCCTCACCTTCCTCAAGTCTTTGTTCAAATGCCATCTTCTCTGCGAGGCTTTTCCTGACCTCCCTATTTAAAATCAGAGCCCCAGCCCAGCGCTTTCTACCTCCCTTGCCTGTTATATGTTTCTCTGTAGAATGCATTACCTTCTAAAGCACAATTTGAATAATGAATTGAAAAAACATAGAAGAACCTAGGCTTTGTCGTAAATTTATTCATATCTTCTCTGTTGATACACATTTGTGTTTTCTAAGGAAGTAATAGTGAAGCTTTCTGCAGAAGTGATAAAATAGGCATGCAGGAATAGAACACTAAAGAATACCAGTCAGAACACAGGTTGTTGTTTTTTTTAAAGATAAACTAATAAAATATTTTATTCATTAGAAATTGAATTTTGAGGAAATATTGTTAAACTTGAATGTTAGCAGTGCCCAGGCAACCGTGCAAAATATGGCAATGGAGCCCAGCTCTGCCTAGCAAATTACTCCCCCAGGGTCTTTCTCTGCAGCAGCCCAGCCTATGCACACTTCAGATCAGTGAGCTCGGAGGCTGATCGGACGAATGTGAATTTTAACCAAGGCTCTGCCCCCAGAAGACAAGCACAGTGATGATTACAACAGGATGAGCAAGGGTAGCTGGGCTGGCAGGAAGCAAATGAGACAAAGTTTGAGTTATGGTTTGTGGTGTGATTTAAATTTAAATTGCTTGACCTCTCTGAGTTCCATCTATGTAGAGAATTCTAGCTACAAAATTCCATTTTATTTATATATGTATATGCTTGCATATACACACTTGTATATATTTGTGTGCAAATATATGTATATATTACACATCCATGTATATCAGTGGCTATATATGTCTTTATATATGCTTACGTGTAATGCATGTGTGTGTGTGTGTACTCTGTGCTTCTGAATGAGTTTAGAAGAGATATCTCTTTATTGGGGAGGAGAAATACCTGCTGAATGAGTGAGAGGAGGCATCACAGTTAGAAATAAAAGGAGTTAAATTGGTAAATTCAGGAGAAGCAGAGGTCAGCCAGACCTTGGGGAGAAGGCAGGAGAGCACTTCCAAAAGTTGCTGTTCAGATGCTTCTCCCAAAGGATCAGCATGAGGAAATAAGCCATGTGGTCTCAAGTTGTTTGCCTCATTTAAGCCAGCATCCCTGTGTGGAAGGAAACCACTGAAATCAGGCACCTGCAACCCAGCCCTGCTTGGTCTTATGGTGCTCTGTGTAGGGCCACAGGGCAATCAGGCTGGGTGGATGCCTTGGATTATTATCTCTGCCCCCACCCCAACCTGGAGGGACAGTCCCACCCAGGTGAACCCACAAAGAGAGGGAGTCAACCAGGGCTGCTGTGCCACCAGATAAGCCCAGGTACAGGTGTTTC
>JAQZBX010054192.1:0-18704 GCA_029593785.1 Cabassous unicinctus | reverse complement strand
CTTAGGAGTTAGTACTCTGAGTTTTTTTTTTTTTTAAGAATGAAGAACAAGTGGCCCTCATTTTTTCTGTTGCATATTTCATTACCCAAAAGTATGGCATGCCATACTTTTCCATGCCTTAGGACTGTAGGTAGCCTCATTCTCTCTTCTCATAAGCAGCGGCATCTAAAACCATCCCATCATGATATTTATTGCCCCCCAGCTGGCTCCTGGGGTAGGAGTCAGGTACTGCTGACCCTTTTTACCCCTAAAGAATGGCTGAATGTCAGAGTGAACCCGACATCACTCTACCTGTTGGCCAAGAGCTGGGACCTGGTTCCCGAAGGTGAGGTCAGGTAGATGGCCAGGTCTCCCCTCCTGGGGTGGGTGATGGTTATGCGCACAACCACGTGCTCTAGGTAGCTGACATGGTGGTTGGGGTTTTTGGAGCAGCCCGAGGCTTTGTAGATGGAGCGCACTGCACTGTTAGGGCGAATTGTCCTGCAACAGAGAGAGAGAAGGGGTTTGAGCAAACAAGGACAGGGCAGAGTGAAGCTGAATGAACATGGATCCCTGGAATGATGATACAATGTAATGCAAGCGGCTGGTCCCTGAGTGCTAAATGACTGCAGTGTTATCACCCAAAGGATTGGTTTGGGCAGTGGGGAAAATGAAAGAGAGAGGAAAAGAGGAATTAAGATCTTCATGCAGGTAGTGGATATCAATCTCGAGTGTGTTATCACCTGGAGGGCTTCTTAAGATTTTGGGCCCCAGTTCCAGAGTTTCTGATTGAGTAGATTGGGGTGGAGCCCAAGAATCTGCATTTCTAACAGATCTCCAGGTGACAGCGATGCAGTTGGTCTGGGGAGCACACCTTGAGAATCATGAATACAAGGTATTGTGGTATAGTGGAGGCTTTTGGAATTAGCACCACATGGGTTTAAATCCCTTGTCTACCATTTCTTTGCTCTATATCCCATGGGCATACATACTCTTTCCTATGGCCTATGGGTTCCTGTCTTCCTCTCTAGCTTCCTCCTGGGCTCTTAGAAATAATGTGCTCCAGCCACACTGGTGTCAGTCCAGGGTCTGGGATTATTCACGTTCTTTCCCACCTCAGGGACTTTGCACACACCACCTCTGTGTGAAGTTGGTTTTGTTGTTGTTCTTCATATGACTGGTTCCTTCTCTTCCTTAAATGTCAAAGTTTAAATTTCACCTTTCTGAGACCCTCACTAAACCACACAGGCAAACTATGTGCCCTTCCCTATTATTTTCTACCCTGTTTATTTTCAACAATCGCTTATTATAATGTGTAATTATCTATGTATTATTCTTTTTTTTATTTGATGCCTCCACTAGACTGTAAGCTCCATGAGGGCAGGAAATATTTCTGTCTTATTTCCCTGTTTATCCGTAACACCTAACTCAGCATTTGATATCCATTAAGTGCAAGAAAATATAGTTGTTGAACTGATGAAAGAATTTGTGAATGAATAAATAAAAATAATCCCCCTGATCCTTTTTCCTCATTTTTCAAATGGGAATAATATGCAAGTGGTCATACAGTTTTAATAAGAAAGCACACACAAAGTTTCTGGTGCTTGGCCTGGCCCATAATAAGAGCTCAGTAAGTACTGGTTAACTTTCGACTCCTTCCTTTCTTCTCTCATTGTTTGCCACAAAAGAGTAGAATGGAAAAGAAAACTTTAGTACATTTATTTCTGCTTCGTAAATTATAATGGCTCTAGGTTCACCATAAACCAAAGTTTGTAAATATTTTAGAGATCTGAGAAGAAAGCTGAGAGTAAAATACTAATAAAACTAAAACATTAATATAAATTCGATGGAATTCTGGTCCTCAGATTTAGCACACAGGAGAGACCTCACACTATCATTTGATAAAGTCTGTCAGCATAGCTTCAGACTTTATGCAGCCAAAACAGGGGAACAGGCCCTAAAACCGTGGAGTAAACAGCAACCTCATTTGCAGTACATTTTGCATCATTCCTCGGATGGCACGCAGTTAAGTTTCCAGAACATAAGCTTTATTTTTTGAAGTTGCCTGACTTCTGGAGAATATTTGCATCCTCAAACAGAAATACCGATAGAGTAGAAACCTCGAGAAAGCCTGTAAAAATTTCCCCAAATCCCTTTTTAAGAAATGCCTTTCTTTTGAGAATCCTTGGGTTATACTAGTATGTATTTTACAGCTTAGAATCCTAGACATTCTATTAAAATTTTATAACTACATTAGAAACAAACTACACAAGCTTTTAGCTTCCTCAGGCAACAAAGGGCTGTTGCTAGTACTTGCGCTGGCCTGCTCTCTTTCAGGGCACTGTCATGCTGTCTGCTCGTAGCAAACATTACTTGATTTGTCGGTCTGTGCTCTCCACACACACGTGCTGCTGGGGAACCGTGGTCCATTTCTCCGCCTCCACCACCATGGCTTCTGCATCCATCAGTCCAAATCCATAGAGATGGCTCACTGCGGAAGGCAAGAGGATGGTTAGCTTCAACGTGCTTAGAACAGCCTATGCTGCGTATGTGAGTTACGATGTCACTCAGAGGAGACCTCGGGCACTTCCTTGTTGTTTCCTAACTATCCTTCTGGCAGTGATGTGAAAAACAATCAGCAATAAAGCAAATAAACAACAAGAAGAAAATTAAGATAAATGTATATTATTGATGATGTATTATTACTGATAACATGACTACTGCATATAGATTTCTACCATATGGTTGGGCACTAGTCTACCTCTTTAAATTTTTTTTTTTTTTTTATGGTACCGGGGCTGGGGAATGAACCCAGGACCTCGTATGTGGGAAGCCGGCGCTCAACCACCGAGCCACATCGGCTCTCCTGAGTGGGTTTTTTTCCCGTTTTTTTTTGCTTGTTGTTTTTTTGTTTTTAGGAAGCACTGGGGACCGAACCCAGGACCTTCCATGTGGGAAGCAGGTGCTCAACTGCTTGAGCCACAGCCACTCCCTCTTTATATTTAATCTTCCCAACAATATTATGAGGTTAGAACTATTATATCAGTATTCACAGAGGACTTAACTAAGGAAAAGGGATAAACCTGGCCAAGAAGGAATAGGAAATCAATTGTTAGCTGGATTCTAACTCACATAATTTTACTCCAGAGACCCACTATCAACCACTTTCACTGAAGTGATGACATCATTGATTTTGTACAATTAAAATAATTAACAAGTTTAAAGAGAAGCAACACCGTATATAGCTTCTACTGGTGCAATAAGAACTTACATGAAAAATAAACTAGCAATTTTCTAGTAATTAGGATGAATATCCCAGAAGATATATGTTATCTTTCCTCTAGGATATAAAAAATTTATTAAACTTTATGCATGGAATATTGGGAGTCCTCTAGACATTTATGCCACCTTATCTTTGAAGGTTGTACTCTTTTACTTCTCAATGAGAATAATCATTGATCTAAAGCTGAATTGGACATAATATTCCAAACTGCAATTATACACAGAAATATTTTAATGACGATGTGGCAAGGTCTACATGTGCATTTGTTTCTAAAAATACTTTTAAAATCCCAATTGAATATTTAAAATCTCCATTTTGTACTGAACTGTCTCTTATCTCTACAGTCAACACAAACTCATACTTCTGCTAGGATTTGTCACCTAAAGTATCATTTATTGTGGCATTGTCTCATGTAAAAACTTCTACAGGTGCCCATACTAATGGATTATTCAAATACTTCAGCTTGAAATTCAAGACGATTTAGGATGTAGTCCCACTTACTTTTAAAACTATCCCCATCACCAGACCTTTTGCTTTAGAAAGCTGACTCAGTCCCCAATCATATCCTCACTACGCTTTCTGCCTCGCTACCTCTGCCCATGTTGAACGCTGGGCCTGGAATTCTCTCACTCGCCCTCTCTGTAGAGTCAAAACCTACTTGTTTATGTTCTTCAAGGCCTAGCTACAATCTACCAGCTCCTTCTTGAAGTATTCCCTGACCAAATAAAGTCAATAGGTATTTACAGAAATTCAATCATCTGTGACCAGTGAACCTTTCTCCTTTCTAGTCCTATAACTCTAGTTAATCCATCTGCCCAACCATCCATCCATCCATCCATCCATCCATTGTTCTATCCAACTAACATTTCTTGAGCATTTTCTATCATTTTCTATGGTCCAGTCACTTTATTAGGCACTGCAGTTTTTATCTGGTGCTATCACTTGAATGGTTAACTAGCTCTCTCTGTCAGCATTTCTTTTGTGCTGACTGTATTATAAACTGCTTGATATCAGAAACTGGGTCCTTATAAGTTCCATGGAATTTAACAGGACTTTATGTACATAGGAAAAAGAAGTTATAGTAGGAAAATTGTGCTAATATTCAGAAGTACTGAATTCAACTTCTATTTCTGCTGTATGCCAACCACAGTTCTTACGAAGCAGTCTAAGGTATCTAATCCCCAATTTCCTTGTTCTGGAATATTATTATCTATCCCATCACCATCATGTATTATTATATGTTCCACTTGAGAAAATCTGTGTAAAGAACTTACAAATATAATGGTTCATTATAACATCAAGTACTCAGTCAGTACATTCTGAATAAAATTGAATAAACCAATTTTGCTAAGGCAAGGATATGTGTAAGATTTTAATACATGTAGTTTTGCAACTTGTATTAAGGATTTTTTCTTGTTTAAAAAGTAACGTATGGTCATTGTAAAATAATTCTAAATACAACCAGAAAAGTATAAAAAAGAGAAAACTCAAGTATAACCTCATTGAATATTGGGAATGACTTTTAACAATTATGTATATTTAGTTTTTTTTTTGTTTGTTTGTTTTTTAAAGATTTATTTATTTATTTATCCCCCACTTGCTGCTTGTGCTTGCTGTGTCCATTCGCTGTGTGTCTTCTCAGTGTCTGCTCATCTCCCCCTTGCTGTGAGGTCTTGCTGCATCAGCCCCTCGCGCCGCGCGGGCCGGCCTGCCCTCACAAGGAGGCCCCGGGAAGCGAACCCGGGGCCTCACACATGGTAAACGGGGGCTCTATCGGTTGAGCCACACCTGCTTCCTGTTGTGAGGGCTTGCTGCATCAGCCCACTAGGCTGCGCGGGCCGGCCTGCCCTCACAAGGAGGCCCGGGGAAGCGAACCCGGGGCCTCCCATATGGTAAACGGGGGCTCTATCGACTAAGCCACTCCCGCTTCCCTGTATATTTAGTTTTAATTAGATAATATTACTATGTGAAGTAATTTGTTCCCTTAGTTTTTAAGAGACAAGGAGTTTGGGCTTTAGGAAACCAAATTGTGGATAGCTTAGAGATCTTTTGCTAAAGTTCACATAAATCATATGTTCTTACGCAACAGTTCACCATAGCCTATACTATTTCATCATGAACACTTTAAAGTATTTCCATTCACTGGGGAAATTGAAAAAAAAATTTTTTTTAACCAAAAATGCTATGCCAGGCTCCCATAACACTACTCAGTACTCAAATGTCCCCATGCTAGTGTCAAGTGGTTTTAAACCAGCACAACTTCGTTTTTATCTTGGTTTAGGGAAATCCGCTTGAGTTGTATATGGGGGGGGGTGGGGAGGAGGGGGGGTGGGGACCTGGGGGAGAACCAGGGCTTTGGACAGTCTTTGCAAAACTGCAACTGCTGCAGCATGGGAGTGCCCGAGCTCACACTCCATGCATTCCTTCCTGCTTTTTCTCCTCTCCATTCCAATCTCCACCCTCATCCCCAATAACTGTCAGCCTAACAACCATTAGGACATAAATTAACACAGAGTCGTCAAATACAACAAACACTTCATGCCTTTTAAACAACCACTTGAGTTAAGTAGAAAAGCACCTTGAATCTTTATAAGGGCCATAAATTTGTTTCCTTTCCCAGTTCAATTTCTGCCCTCCAGTGACCATGCCCATTCATGAAACACTCAAATTAGATGTTCAGAAAAAGGCTGACTAGCTAGTTACTACTGACTGGCAGGTCATCTGTAAAAAATTTTATATTAACATAATAATAATAAATGAGGGAAGTGGATTAGATCAATGAAGGCCACTGAGTCAGTAATGGGGAATTTCATTATTTTGAAATTACTGGAAATCATTTACCTGTCCACAATCAGGATACGCAACCTAACATGACATACAATTTTTTTGGATGGCAATATATCAACTCCATATACTCCTATTGGCAGTTGTTTTTTGATAAATACTACTGAGAAAATAAATAATTACACAATGAATATTGGGCCGATAAAATGGGGGAAATAACCATTAAATAGTTTGGGAGCACTAACAATTTTTTATAGAATATAAAATTTAACCCCCTAATATGAGCTATAAATGCAGAACACTGATATTTTGGTGACCATTTGAGTCAATTCTGTCTCGCATGTCACACTGTTACCACGAAGTGCACAGGGTATAACTTCTGTCTGGAGGCCGCAGAGGATCTGGCTTAGAGGAAAGCCTCCATAAATATTTGTGAAATGAATGAAAGAACTAATGAGAAATTCTATTTAACTCACCAAATGATCTAAAGTGCTTACTAGGGCACCGTCAGGGCTATTAGGAGGGCTGTACTTTTTATTACTGATCTCCATAAAGTTATCATTAGCACTCAAAAACTCTTCAAGTATAGAGACAATATGGTGACATTTTTAAATGGTGACATTTTAAATATGGTCACATTTTAAAAAATTATGATTATAGCAAATATACCATGGAAACAACCAGTTAAGGTACGTCCGTTCTTTAATTAAAGCATACGAATTTACACACATTTCTCGTGCCAATCTCAGAGCAAAACCTGACCCTGAAAACAATTTCATAATGATCAAGTGAAAACCTCTCTGTGCAAAATGCAAAATTCTAACTAAATGAGAGTACTATAAAGGTCGATGTGAACAGGACTCCTGGCCACTTCAAATAGAATTGTTTATTCCTAGGAGTGGCGGTTGGAAACATTCAGTTCAAACGTTAACATTAGTTAAGATTCAAAAATCAATATTTAGAAAGACATTGAGGGAATGAGAAACTATATATACATATATAGATATATATAGATAGATATACAAAGATCTTGAAGCAAAGTTACTCAAGTATATTTTAGAAAGTAAATTATTTCTTGGTAGAGTGATGAAGGATAAGCTCCATTTTGATAAAGCGGATTTAAAAAAAAAAAAGTGCATAGGATTTTATCTGTTCCTTTAGGCAGCATGAGTGGTTTTATATGTTGATATGTATAAGGTAAGGGAGAGCATAATGCAGCCCATGAGACTGTGAGCTTCCAGCAAAACTGAATCTACGCTATATTCAAAGCAAACAGTTGGCAGCAACTGAGACCTCAAGAACAGGCTCATCTATGCAGATAAGCTCAGGAATGTGGTAAAGGCTTGAGCCAGAAGGATAGCTAATTTGGACTCCAAGTTATCCAAAGGCTTCTCTGATTGGAAAAATAGGTGCTTTCCAGCAGATAAATTTTCATTCTCTGATGGGACCAGAAGTCCTGAGAGAAGCTACAATCTAAGTTAAGTGATTGCATAGATTGCACAGTTAATTTAAGCAACAGTTCTAGCTAGGAGGCCTGGAAAACTCAATTCTAAAGAAAAGCTAGAAAGCTCAGCAGAAAAAAAAAATTGGAAGTTTTTGAGTATAGGAAGCTATAAGGAGGGAAATTTGGTATACTTTTATTTCATTTAATGGACTAGCCTTACTGGAGTCAGGTATTTTAAGATGTTTCATGATGACTGTAAAACAAGCAATTGTAAAACATTCAATATATAGTAAAGGAGTTGTTTGGTTAAAGAGTTTTGAGGATTTTTTTCCTGAAGTTTTTAAGCTTTCTGGCCCTGGTAGGGGCTTCTCTGCTACCAGCTGTCAAATGTACAGACACAATGTTATGCAGGATCCATAAATAAAATAAGACAGACAAACAAGAAAAAGCCCTGTATAAGAAGCCTATGAGAAATACAAAATTTTACCTACAACTGAAGAAATGCAACTGGCAACTACCCATAAATATTGAATACCAAAGTACAGACAATCTCTTCCATTGAGGAAATCATTCCTTACAACAAGGGTAACTAGATTCTAAGATATTAATGTAATGCTATTACGGAGTGCCACATAGCTTCCATATGTTTTAGTATAAAAAAATCTAGTAACTAGAAGGTGTACAAGCATTTAGAAATTATATTTGCATTTGTTAAAATACACACAAAATCACAAAATATGAAACATGATCGACAAATTAGGTTTGAGTTTTTGATCTTTACAAAGTGTCAATTTCAATATAATTCACCAACATAAACTAACAATGTATCCCATTAATTATTATATCACTCAGTTGGGTTGTGGGGCACCTAATATGTATTCAGTGCCAATACTGAACAGTGAGAGCCCAAAAGAAATAGAAAATGATTTACATCCTCAGTCTAGTAGGGGGTGAGACAAGAGTAACTTTTATGACTTAATTAAGAAGCAGTTAAAAGCACCAAAATGTGAATTTACTGTAAGGGTAAAGGACTTCAAAGGAGAAATCACTAAATAAGACAATGGATTGGAAGAAACCTACCAGAATCTGCTGTATAATAAATGCTCAATGAAAGTTAGCTGAGATTTGGAATCAGGTAGGATGACTTAAGAGGCGTAAGTGATATTTGGATTGTGCTTTGAGGATTCCCATGGGGTGGGGAGGGAACGAGTGCCCCTAGAGAGGATGGGGTATAGGGTGGGGGTGGTCAGGAAGGGCTGGGCATAGCGGTAATCATGGCAGGTTCTAGAAGGCAAGGCAAGGTTGCGAGAGAACCCAAAGTCAGCCACGACTGTCTTTTGGGTGTCCTGGCTGTTGGTATTCTCACCGACCTATAAGTAAACCCCCAGAATAAAAGATGGCTACTCAAATTCCTGTCTCGAAAGGCGGGTCTGTGAGGTGGGTCGAAACTCTGAACTAGAGATCAAAGTGCTGCCTGCAGCCGCTGGAGCCCCAGCACCTTTGGTTCTTTGATCCTCAATGTGCTGAACCACCTGCTCTGCAATAACGGCTCCCACCAGGGACCCTGCAGCTCCTGAACATATTAATCAAACAAATACCAAATGTGCAGTATCAGAGGAATGGATGAAATGCAAGGAGGCTGGAACACTCTCCTTAGGTCACCAAGTCCCATGTGCATAAGGTAAACACTCAAGTACTGCTCCCTTTAAAGCAGGGGTTCTTAACCAGGGGTCTGTGAGCTTGAATTGAAATTCAAAAAAACATTATTCTTGTAGGCACATGCTGGTGCAGGGGTGACATATTTATTAAATAATACACAGTGTAGTGTGGACTTAGTAAGGGATCCAAGGTTTTTACCTGACTGGCAAAGGGGTCCATGGAACAGAAAAGGTTAAGAACCCCTGCTTTAAAGCAAAAAGAAACAGCTAAAGATGAAAACAAAATGTAAGATTCATGAGGATGAACATGTGGGGATTGACACTTTTCAGTCTCCTGATGTCAGCAGTTCCATCCCTAAATATATCAGACACATGAAAGCCAGGATGCTTCCAGAATTACCCATTTCTTCTTACTCCCTTTCTCCGACATCTCTTCATTATGTACTCTTTTGGGTTCCACTGTGAAAGGCATATAAGCTTCTTCCAGAGGGAAAATCAGAACTGGAGTTGCAGCACTTTCTTCTGCTGCAAAGTGCAAAATGCAGACTCTCTTTGGGTAGGAGAATGGAGCAGCTGCACCCCTATGATTCTGCATGGCTTGTTTTTATTTTTCCCTTTCTCTTCCTAAAATCTCAGGCACTAGTAACAACTCCAGCCGGATCCAAACATGCCAGCCATCACAAGCGCTACTGAGGACTTGCATGTGGAGTTTCCAGACAATGGCACTTGGCTGTCTGCTGGGTTTCACGTCAAAGCTCCTCTTGCGATGAGGTTTGGTCAGCAGCTGTAGGTAGTCAGACACGTTCAACATTACAGAGACTAACGTCAGTTTAGGAAAACATTACTGAGTTCCTTTTCTTGTATAATGTACCTCATTACATACCTACACACACACATATATATGCATATATATATGTGTATATTACATATAAAAATACATATTAATTCATACAGTTAAGAGAAGAAGGAGACATGGCTGCCTTGTCTCAAGGGCATCTTTTCATTTTTAAGGAAAGAAGAAATGTCTAATTATTTTTTTTCCCTCTTCTCTGGCATTCTTCATGTATTTGCTTCCAAAATGGTTATAATAAGGAAGTAATATGCCAAAGGTAATTGACTGGTATTTGTTTTCTTTTTTTAAAAAATATTTATTTTATTTATTTCCCCACCTCCTCGTTGTTTGCACTTGCTGTTTCTGTTCGTCTTCCTTGTTTTTCTAGGAGGCACTGGGGACCGAACCGGGATTTCTGATGTGGGAGGGAGGCGCCTAATCGCTTGAGCCACCTCTGCTGTCTGCTTTGTTGCATCTCTCATTATGTTTTCCTCCTTGTATCTCTTGTTGCATCATCTTGTTGTGACAGCTGCCTGTTGTGTCAGCTCACTGTCTTGCTCTTCTTCTTTAGGAGGCATGGGGAACAGAACCAGGACCTCCCATGTGGTAGGCGGAAGCTCAATTGCTTGAGCCACATGCGCTTCCCAACTGGTATTTCTTAAAAGGAGGTAGGAAAATATTCTACCAGCCTGAAGACAGCTAGCCATATATTTCAGGGCGTATCCAGATCATAATCATGCTTGTTTTTAGGAAATGGAGATTGTCTGGACAGAGAGAGAAACAAGATCAGAAATGTACTATGGAAGCTTTGGGGCAAAGGCTGATTGAAGATTAGCTTAACTGTATGTCAGCTCCCCAGTCTAGACCTTCTTGGAGTAAATCTTGAGCAAAAATTGAACAGAATGGGATCTCGATTAGCCAGCAGCCAAAATTCATATTTATTCAGAATTTATTTTTAGATAATTCTTTATCTAATTTTCCTTTACTTTTATGTTTTCTTAAATGCTCATGAAAGTAAGGAATAGAAAATCTAGTTAATAGACATTTTTTTCAAGTGAATGCATTGATATACCCATTTGCAGTGGTTGCAAAGGTTTGGTTATTTCATTCATTCATACATCCACCTGCTCACCAGTTATGGAACCATTATATCCATGTTTGGAGGTGATGAACATAATCCCATGGAAGAAATTACTCCTTGCAACTGGGAATATCATCATCTCATCGGGGAGAAAGCAACCATTTATCTTTCTAAGTCTTAAGCACTTCGTTAGACCTCTCATGAACATTCTTTTCATTCATGTGAAACTCAAACAATAATTTTTAAGCTTAAGGGACAATGATAGGGAAATTTCTGTAAACTTCCAGAAAAGTAGGACAGAAATGGAAACTGTATATTCTTTTAAAAGAAATAAGACTTGAGATGGATCTTAAATCCTTGAGTAAGATTTGGATTCATGGAGCTGAAATGGAGGATAAATAATGACAATAGGATATTTGGAATGGTGGCTTCCTCAAGAAAGCTATGTGGGCCTGGATTTAATCCAGAGGCAATGAGCAGCCAATGATCAAGGAAATGATATGATGGTCTGGAAATATTTATTTGGCATTGGTATATGGGTTCGACCAAAGGGCAAAAAGACTGAAGTAGGGAACTAGTTAGGAGACTATGCTACTGCAATAGTCCAGGCATGGAAGACCACAAATCAGGTTGTGGCAATCAGAAGAGGCCTTCTGATTTGGCAAGGAGGACATGGTTGAATGTCTCGGAGAGTAATTTCACTTCAAAGGAGTAAGTGGAAACAGGATAGCAGGGAATTACAGAGGGACTGAACAGTAGGAAATGGGAGGCAGCTAATTCAGATTACTTGCTAGCAAATTTTAGTTGTGAAAGGAAGGATGAACTAAGGTATCAGAATAATGGAAAAGTGTCCCAACACACCCCCGAGATGGGGTATATATATAAAAAAAAAGCAGAAAGAAAACTGAGTTGGAAGCAAATGGCTAAGGAACTGGGAAGAGATGAGATTTTTTCGAGACCACCTTTCACAAATGGGATTCCTTATGCAAACTACCTAAAACAGAAAATGATATGAGAGACTGTTCTCTCCATCCTTCTAAGGGTGATATTTAATTAGCACCATTCTACATGCATAGCAGTGAAGCTCAGTCAGTACATATCATAGAGGTCTTAGGTCATTGGTTCTCAAACTTGCATGTTTAACAAAATCACCCAAAGGACTTGTTCAAACACATACTGCTCAGTCCCACTGATACAGTGGTTTTGAGATAGGGTCTAGAATGTGCATTTCTAACAAGTTCCCAGGTGATGCTGATTCTGTTGGTCCAGGGACCACATTTTGAGAAGCACTTCTTTATGGTATTAGTGTTGGCATCTCTACTGGAATCTCAGTTGATAAAGGCTGGCCAGTTAGGCTAACATCTCCAATATGGGTCCTGAAACTCTGTAGGCATGATTCACAAATAGCCCTTCCCTTCATTCATGTAGCACAGGAAATGAGAGTTGGCTATACAGTGCATGATATCAATATCTTTTCATATGGTTACTCCAAATATGTTTGCTTCTCTTCTAAAAATAATTTAAGAAGATGAAGTTCACATGATTATCTATGAACTCATGATCCCTCAACTCTTCATATCCTGTTAAGCATAGGTTGGTCAAGGTACTTCCTTCTTTGGAAGCAGATTACTCAAGGCATTAAGTTCTGTGCATTGCTGGGATAGAATCAGTGTTTGAGTTGAGACACAAAATCATGGTTGGTGTACAATGTTGAAATAAGAAATGCATTTAAGATCAGACTGTATCTATACCTGTATTTATCTACATCTATTTCCTGATCCTACTTTCTCTACAATTGAGGAGTGTTTAAGGTATCATGCATGCTTCCTAGATGCCTAGAATAAATTTTCTGAGAGGTAAAATTGTATCTTACACATGTACAGCATTTTATTACATATTAGCTAAGGAAATCGTCACAACAATCCTATTAGCAAGATGATGATATTCACATTTTTGCAGCTGAAAAAATTTCATCTCTTGGACATTAAAAGAACTTGCCCATGGTCTTTGGGACTCCAGCCCAAACTCAGAATTCTTCCTACTATATGATTTACCCAGGGATTACTATTCTCTACAAGACTCACAATATTTCTTTCAACTAAGGTACTCAAATTACTCATAATCCTCAGAATATCCCTGTAAGATAGCAAAGGTAGGGAAAGCATTTAGGGAAGTTATCTCCATACCACAACTGGATACTGGAAAAATCTTTTCTCTTTGGTTTTTGCACATCAATTGCATAAAAACTGTGTGCTTCGTCAAAACTCATTAAAATATCATGTGCAGAAAAAGAAATATGCGGGGCTTGGAAGGAAAAGTTAACATCTGGTCCATAACACTTTTCCTTATTCTTGCTGAGAAATAATCTTTAGTCATTTCTATCAGGGATTTTCCTTGAGTCTGAAGACCTCATTAATATGGAAAAGATCCTCTATTTCATAGTTGTCATGTTGAGGCCATTTTTTGTTTGTTTGTTGCTTTTGGGGGTGGGGGATGGGGTGGCCGCTAACCGGGCATGCACAAATGGAAGTGTGGCCCTGAATGCCAAAGAGTAACTTCCCATTTGTGAAGAGCCAGCAGGGATCATGATACCCTTCTTTTTCGCTCTTTGAAGGGTGACTCTGGAAATTTCAGGGTGTACTATGTGTCTTCTAGTATAACACCATAAAGTGAAGCCTTTGAAACCATTACTGGAAAGTGTGATAGAGGTATAATTGCTTTGCAATGCCTAAGGCTAGCAAGATGTCAACATGTGTAAAGAATCTGAATTGAGATTCTAAGGCAAAGAAATCTGGATCTGTTTATTTCACGTAAGATGTATCCAGATGGATTCTGCAAAGCGCTGGCTTCGCATGTCACTGTACCCTGCTAGATGCAGCGGCCTTAGGAAGTCATGTGCAGAAACAAGGCAGGATTGAGTTTCAGAATTTCTTTTTGAATCTCTGGATCTGGTTTATATTGTAGACTCTGGCACTGATATAAGATCTCTGGACATCAAATAAGGATGGGCTAAGCCATCTTTACTGAAATTATACTTAGAAAAGATATAATCATAAGAACCTTTTTTCCTCCTGTTCATATGGCCATCTTATTAATCCTGAACATGTTTCCACAGCTAGTGCAGCACCCATTTACTACAGTCTTAGTGTGGTCACAGCAAGTTAGAGCCCTCGACTGGAAAGGGGACTTAGATCTGGAGCTGTAGTCTATGCCTGGAATATTGATAATAGAGTCCAAACTAATTCATTTCTTAATTTCAATAACAGAGTCTCTCCTATTGACCACAATCACATTGTTCCCTTTCACATTTAAAGCCCTATAACTCTACAGAGAAGATGGTCTGTTGGGAGTACTTTCATAGACACCTTGATGAAAATCATAGGAAGCTACAAATAAAGCCTTTTTATCATTGCTTTCTATCAGTGCCCATGTATCCTACAGATGCCAATTCTTATAAGCACTCTTCACCTCAAATATGAATCAACTTCTACTGGCCCCAAAATGAAATAATTACATATTTGAATCCATGAAGCTCTAATCATTTTTGGTTATGAAAGAGAGTGACTATGAAAAGACTATGACAAGAATAATAGATTGGTGCTTAGCGCTCACTTAAAGTTCTAAGATTTTACTTCCAGTTTTGACTGGAGAGCTGACAATAAAGATTGTGGTGAAATAGTCACAGATACCAGAAAACTCTATTTGACTCTAGAAACACTGAGTTACTTTGCTGATGAAGAAATAGGTTGGTGAGTATCAAGGCTGAAGCAATGAGTAAAGATTAAAATGAATAAAACCAATCTCCAGATGGATCCTTTTAAAAGATACCTGTGCCTTTGAAAATTTTGGAAGAAGTCACAACAGGACTATGCAACAGGGCTGCTCACATGGAATTTATGACAATTAGAGAAAACTGCCCCCCTCTTTAAGGCAGACCTTACTCCCTGCAGGGCACATGACTTGGTGAGTGGATCACAGACTGCATTTCAGTCCTTAGTCAACTTCTTCAGGCTGACTTTTTTGTGCCGTTAAAAACCTATGCAAGTAACTGTGGCAGCCCTGTCAAACAACCATAGGCTTTTTTTTGTTTGTTTGTTTGGATTTTTAACTATCTCCTCTGATTCTTTAGTGATATGTGGTCAGAATTCAGTGAAGAGAGGGGAGCTGGACTTCTAAGATGCACAATATTGAACTGTGGAACAAAGCTGGACACATACCTTCTGTCGTGGCTCTTCGGATACTTCTGAGGGTAAAACATGAAAAGAAGCAAATGATTTCCAGACAAAATCATCCCACACAGTATATTAAGAAGGCATATACATTGTAGCCTCTGGTGGGTTTAATAAAATCAATGCAGCTTTTTAAGACTATTGAAGATTCTAAATAGGCTTTATGATAGAGAAAAAGAATATTAATGTAAAACCCCAGAAAGAGAAAAAGTCATTTATAAACTCTAAATATTTCTGTCACTATGTCCACATAACATTCTTATTTAAGATGCTAACCGAAATTATGTTACTTTCCTTAAATCTTTGCAAAGTCACATGGCAAATACAAAGACAATTTTATACAAACAAACAAACAAACAAAAAAACCCCCACAAAACTAAATATTGGTAGTTAAGTGGTTTTCTGCAGGTCACGGTGAATAACGCCAGACAGCAAAAAGACTTTGGTCACAGGAAATTTGTAAAGGCTTCTCAAAGCACAATTTCTGGCCTGACATTTTTCAAGAAGCAATCTTGTCACCCCACCCTTTGCCCTGGGTTTATTAAAGAGCCATTTCTAAAAGCATTTCTCTCTCTTACTTAAAAAATGGATGTAGCAAAAAATCACTATATATCCCAACTCCATATTCCTCCTCATTTAGAAGGAGGCCAAGAGATGATAAAAAAAAGTTGCTGAATGTCACAGTCCTTAAGGTCACGATACTACAATTGCATACTAAGATAATATAAAATGATCACTGCAAGAAAATTTTCATCCATTTTAGCACAGTCAATTTCATATATACATTTCATTTCGTAGGACAGATCATAGGACCAACAGATTCTTACCACCAGTTTAAGAAATAAAAATCTTTCTGACATCAGACTAGCAACGTGAATCAACTTGCTTGAAAGTCATTACATTATCCTACTCACTTTCTCAAATCACTGCAGTGGCTCAAACTGTTTTTCAAATCAAAAGAGAATTCCTAACCCCCGGATTCAAGTAGCTCAGCTTTCAGTTTCTTTAAAATTGTTCTTGCCACATTTGTTCGTTTAGGTCTAGGCCCTTTCTCTTCTCCCTTACTCTGAACCATCACTTTCACCATAGCTCACATAAAATGAGAATCCTCCATCCCCAGAAAACCAAACACACACACAAAAGAATTTATCTGCTTAAACTGACCAACAGCTCTAGAAATTATTTCAGACAATCTTCAGTTCCCAATCTTTTAGTAACACTAAAGTTCTCAGGCAAACACCTTCTGCCCTCTCATTATATTTATTTATGCTTTATTCTTAGTAACCCTAAACTGGAAACAAAACAATTGCCCATCAAAAGGTGAAAGAAAATGCAAATTGTGGTATGTACATACAATGGAGTACTACTTAGCAATGAAAAAGATTACATGGATTAATCTCAAAAAATATGACATGGAGATAAAGAAGCCAGTTTCATATAGCTCTATATCTATGAAACGCTAGAAAAGACAATCTAATCTATAGTGACAGAAAGGAGATCAGGAGTTGTATGAGATGGACATAAGTGGGGAATGAGGCAGGAACACAAGAGAAATTTGAGGGCAATGGAAATGTCTATACTTTGTTTGTGGTGGAGGTTATACAGACGTATACATTTGTTCAAACTTATCAAACCGTATACTTAAAATCTTGCTTTTTATTGTCTGTAAATTTACACCAATAAAGTTGATTAAGAATGTACGCAGATCACCAGATATTCTATTTATTTACTTGGAGAGCTGGGATTCAACTTTAGGTTGTTTGCTCTGGAACCCATGCTCTCAACCACTATGCTGAGTGTTTTTTTTTGTTTTTTTTTTTTAAATAAATACTAAACCTCAAAGAAGAAAATGATAGTTGACTTTCAAAATAGTCTATGCAGGAGAGAGAGGGTAAGCACATGCATGCTTGTGTGTATATGTGTGTGCATGCAGTTGATAAGATTTCCAGGCTTAAATTCTTTTTGGGTATCTTATTTTTGGAACTGGATTCTGAATCCAATTATGAGTGGTTAAAGGAATATTTCATTATTTCATAGCCACAAAACATTTTTGGCCTGAAAACAGCATTGGCTGTGGTTGATCATCCTCTGTAATCACCAGGCTTAGGGCTTGGTGAACTTTATCTTTGTCTAAAATATCAAGATTTGGTACCACTAAAGACAGCCAAACCCAAGTGCTGAAAGAAGAGTTTTAGAAATAGCTGGGGGAATGTCTAGCTTCCTTGGAGTTAGTGATTTGAGTTTCTTCAGGTGATTACACAAAGAGACTTAAACTTTCTCTTAAATGTAGAAGCTTTTACATACTGTTAAAAGATCATACTTTATACTCACAGCTTTTATACTGTACATGAATGACTAAAGAGTAGATGAGACATTGATAGGCTTCAATCAGTTCAGATTTCTTTTATTATTTTCCATATTGAAGAAATTAATTGTAAGGTCTAGGATTTAGTACGTTGAAGTCAAGGTGACATTGATAATTTGCAAAACAATTTAAGTATTGGTGTGCTATGAAATTAAGAAAAGGGTGAAGATGTATTTTTACTACAAAGTCCTTTATACATTTTATCAAGCCCACTCAAAGTAATTTATTTAATTTAAAACCCCAAAACAGCATTCTAATTCACAACATAGTTTTGCATCCTTATCTTCATTGCAGAGAGGAAAAAAACTGCTAAAGTATGAAAATAGACTTTCAAGGCTCTTTTTGTGTATTTTCCATTTTCAAAGCACCTTTTCATTCAACTCAGCCTTCTCACGATGTTTGGTGTTAGTTACCTACATTCTGCAGAAACCAAGGTATAAAAACCTTAATAGTCTTCCTCAAAGGCCACAGGAAATATCAAAAACTGGCTTCGTACTTGAATTTAGATTGTGGCAAAATAACAAAACCACTCCAAACATAATTCTCATCATTAATTAATTATATCTGGTAAAGAGATAATAGTGCAGTAGTGCAACCATTAACATTTTAATTCTGTTTTGAGGATGGATTTTAAGTGTGAAAGCACATGCATTTAACTTATGTACTTTGGGATGAAAAAAGGAAACAAAACAAAACAATAATCCCCAAAGACTAGCAAACCTAACACTACCTGTCAGTCCAAACTAGCATGGAGAAAAGAACACTTTTCATTTTTAGAAAATATGTATAGACCTCATATATTTGGTAGGTATGAGTTGAACATTCTGAAGTGGAAATTTCAGATACAAAATACTATATGTATAGAAGACAAATAATGATCAAGTGGGGTTTGCTGACTGGGGTTCTATATTACTGTCATCTCGTATATGTTTAGGAAGTCATCCACTAGACAAAAGAATAATGATAAAATCCTTAACATGTGAGTGATTTCATTCTCCCTGTAAATTAACAAAAAGATAAGCTCTTATATACAAGGAGCAATAAATACC
>JAQZBX010054191.1:0-18701 GCA_029593785.1 Cabassous unicinctus | reverse complement strand
TTTTTTTTTTTTTTTGTGGATCAAACAATATGTTACACAATATATTTAGTTCATAGTAATGCATAGTATTTTTTTAACTATACTTTTATTACAGAAGTTGTGAACCTAGAAAACAATCATGCACATGCATAGAACTCCCATACAACACCCCTTCATTAACACACCACACCGTGGGTGGAACATTTGTTACAGATCATGCAATAATATCATCAGACTATTACCACTAACCATGGTCCATAGCGTACATTTGGCAAACTTTTTCCATACTCCCCCATTATTAACACAGTACATCTTTGGCATAGATGCATGAATATTACAGTATTGCTGTTAACCACAGTCCATAGGTCACTCGAGTTGTATTTTTCCCATGCTTCTCCACATTCCCACCACCCTGCAATAGTGACGTACATCTGTTCTAGCTCACAAAAGACACTCTTACATCTGTACCATCAACCACAATTCTCATTCACCTCTGGGTTCACTGTGTTATTCAGTTCCTAGATTATTGTCTACTTTCTTTCAATTGACATTTATATCCCTAGACCACCCTTTCCAACCACATTCCCATTTATAAACCAGTTGTTATTCACTATAATGTGTTACCATCAGCTGTATATATTTCCACACTTTTACAGTAAAGTTAATTAAAACTTCTATATACATTAAGCATCAGTAGTCCTTCTCAGTCCTCCTCTTATCTCCTTTAAAAATCCACCAACTACCACCAGGTCTTGAAGCTGTTTTCCTACATTTTCTTATAGAAGCTTTATGGTTCTTGCTTTTATATTTAGGTCTTTTGATCCATTTTGAGTTAATTTTTGTATAGGGTGTGAGATAAGGGTCCTCTTTCTTTCTTTTGGCTATGGATGTCCAGTTCTCCCAGCACCATTTGTTGAATGGACTGTTCTTCCCAAGCTGGGTGGATTTGAGAGGCTTGTCAAAAATCACTTGACCATAGATGTGAGGGTCTGTTTCTGAACCATCAATTCAGTTTTATTGACCAATGTGTCTATCTTTATGCCAGTACCACACTGCTTTTACCACTGTAGCTAGGTAATATGATTTAAAGTCTGGAAGTGAGAGTCCTCCAACTTCGCTTTTCCTTTTTAAGATGTTTCTGGCTATTCAGGACCCCTAGCCCCTCCAAATAAATTTGATAATTGTGTGTTGCATTTGTTTAAAAAATGCTGGTGTAATTTTTCTCAGGATTGCATTGAATCTATATATCAATTTAGGTAAAATTGACATCTTAATGATATTTAGTCTTCCAATCCATGAGCATGGAATGTTCTTCCAATTATTTAGGTCTTTTTTTATTTCTTTTAACAATGCATTGTAGTTTTCTGAATAGAAGTGCTTTACAGCCTTGGATAAATTCATTCCTAAATATTTTATTCTTTTAGTCGCAATTATAAATGGAATTTTTTTTCCCTGACTTCCTCCTCAGGGAAACAAATAAAAGCCTGAATAGTTATACTTATATCAGATGAAACAGACTTTACTAGTGTCTTTTAAAGTCTGTTTCATCTGATATAAGTATAACTATTCCAACTTTTTATTTGTTTGTTTGTTTACTGCATGAATGAAATATCTTTTTCCAGCCTTTCATTTCCAATCTATTGGTATACTTGGGTCTAAGGTGAGTCTCTTGCAGACAGCATATAGATGGCTCATATTTTCTTATTCATTCAGCCAGTCTGTGTCTTTTGATTGGGACATTTAACTCATTAACAGTCAAGGTTATTACTATAAAGGCAGCTTTTATTTCATTCATTTAACCTTTGGGTTTTATCTGTCATGTTTTATTTTCACCCTTCTTTTTATACTTTTGGTTACTTTTACTGATATAATCTTCACTTCTAGACTCTCTTCCAAGCCTCTCTCTCCTGTCCTTTCTTTTCTGGCTGTAACACTCCCTTTAATATTTCCTACAAAGCCAGTCTCTTGGTTACAAACTCTCTCAGTTTCTGTTTATCTGTGAATATACTAAACTCACCCTCATTTGTGAAAGATTCTTGGCTGGAAGTTTTTCTCTTGCAGTATCTTAAATATATCATACCACTGCCTTCTTGTCTCCAGGGTTTCTGATGAGCAATCAGCACTTAATCTTATTGGGTATCCTTTATATGTTATGCATTGCTGTTCTCTTGCTGCTCTCAGAATTCTCTCTTTGTCTTTGGCATTTGACATTCTAATTAATATGTGTCTCAGAGTTTGTCTATTTGGATTTATTCAGATGAGAGTCCGTTGTCCTTCTTGGACATGAATATCTATGTCCTTTAATAGGGTTGGGGAATTTTCTACCATTATTTCTTTAAATATTACTTCCACCTCTTTTCCCTTCTCTTCTACTTCTGGGACACCCATGACACATATGTTTGCATGTCTTTTCCCTGTGACCTTGTTCAATTTTTCTATTCTTTTCTTTATCTGTTCTTTTGTATGTTCACTTTCAGAGCAATGTCTTCAAGTTTACCAATCCTTTCTTCTACCTCCTCAAATCTGCTATTATATGATTCCATTGTATTTTTAATTTCATTTATTGTGCCTTTCATTTCTGTAAGATCTGCCATTTTTCTATGTATGCTTTCAAATCCTTCTCTGTGCTCATCCAATGTCTACTTAATATTCTTAATCTCTTTAGCCATCTCATTGAATTTACTAAGGAGATTTGTTTGAACGTCTATGATTAGTAGTCTCAACTTCTTTATGTCATCTGGAGGCTTATCTTATTCCTTTAACTGGGCCATATCTTCCTGTTTCTTGGTATGGATTGTAGTTTTTTGTTGGTATCTTGGCACCTGGCTTACTAGATTTATTTATTCTGGGTGCAGTTTCTCTCTTTAGCTTAGGGCTTTCTTGCCCTTTCTCCTTTGCTAGTTGTGTAGTAGGAACCAAGGCTGTAGTTGGTGCTGTAAACTCTGGAGGCTGAAGCTGCCTGTGTTGCCCCAGGGGCCAGTGAAGCTTCTCCCACCTTTCTCCTTTGCCAGGGGTAGGGGCAGAGCCACAGCCATGTGTAATAATCTAAGTTGTGCAGGTCAAGACCTTCTGTAGCTGCCTGGAGAGACTGATGAATCTTCAGGCCCCTTCCTCCCCTGCCTGGGGTGAGGATGGAGCTGCAGCTGTGGGCTGCAATCTTTGCTATATGAGTCCAAAATGACTACAGTTGTCCAGGTAGACTTCCAACTATTCAGTCTGGCTGAATGTACCTGCAGTTACCCAGAGAGGCTGGTACAGGTCCCATCAGATTCCTTCCTGTCAAAGGTGGGGCTGAAGCCTAGGCTAAGGCTGCAGTCCAATCTGGGTGGAAAGAAGTTTGTCCTTACCATCACTGTGATTTTCAATCAGCCCAGCTTCCCTTCATGCTGGGGGTGGAGTCAAAACGGTGGCTACTGGCCTCTTTTGGACTTGGACAGATTCAAACTTTAGCTATTCTTAGGGTTTTACTTCAGCCAGCTGAATTTACTAATCAGTTACTGAAGTTGGTGGCCAACTTCCTCCCCTGTTTTTGGGAAATGAAGCTTCCAACTCCAGCCATAGAATAGCTCCTGAGGCAGCTTGTGCCACCAGAGTAGGATGAGCACCGGCCTCCACGATGTGGCCTGTATTTTCCCAGAGAAGCTGGCATAAGTTCTCCCAGCTTCCTCCCTATCAGAGGTGGGGCTGGGGCATAAGCTAAAGCTGCAACCTGATCTGGATGGAAAGAAGCCAGTCCCTACCAGCACTGTGATATTCAGTCTGGCCCCAGCTTCCCCTCATGGTGGGGGTGGAATTAAAATGGTGGCTACTAGCCTCTTTCTGACTTTGACAGGTTCAAACTTCAGCTGTTCTTAGGATTATACTTTAGCCAGCTGAATTTACTAATCAGTAGCTGAAGTTGGTGTCCAACCATCTCTTCATCTTCCATTTTTGGAAAGTGGAGCTTCCCATTCCAGACACAGAATATCTCCCGAGGTGTCTTGTGCCACCAGTGCAGTATGGGCACCGGCCTCTGCCGCATGGAGTGCTCTAGTCATGAAACTTCTCTGCAGTTGGGCAGTCTCCTCCTTCCATTCTTTCAAGGATGTTGCAGGATCCTCTTCTGGTCTCTTGGAGCCTCCAAACAGGTGTTTTAGATAGGTCTGGGTAATTATTAACTGCTCTGTAGGATGAGCTGACCCTTGGAGCATCTTACTATGGCTGCCATCTTGCTGGTTGTTCCCCCAATATTTTGATATTATAAGCAATGGTGCCCCAAATATGTGAAAGATGTATATTTAAAAAAGAAAAATATCTTCTAATATATATGCACATATTTATTAAAATTAGTTCCTAGAACTGTAATTTTTGAGTCAATAGATTCATTTTGAATTCTGACAGTGGAAATTCATATTAGAGATTTAAACAATGATAAAGTATAGGTTTAAGACAGGAAAATCTAATTGGATTTTTTTTTTCTAATGGAGGAACTAGGGATTGAACCTAGGACCTCGCACTTGGGAAGGAGGCCTTCAACCACTGAGCTACATCCAATCCCCAATCTAATTGGAATTCAAAATCTATATGTACAGAAATAAAATAAATAATAAAAACATTTGTTTTGATATGGAAAACTTAATATAAACAGGGACAAACTAGTAATTAGTGTGATTTAATATGGTTTGATAACGAGAAAAATTTGAGGAATAATTATTAAAGATCATTAGAGTAACCAAAAATAGTTATGCATGAATGTTTCACAAAATTTCTCCTTATGCAGAGAAAAATTTAGACCAAGCAATTCAAAATCCTATTTTCTTTAAATATTCACATACAATCTGAAGAGTATTCATCAAATGGATGCAAGAAAACAACATTACACTATATTATAAATAGAGTTTTTTCTATCTCCTGTTCACTCAAATGACATTTGATTTATTTGTGCAAGATATTATTTTTTAGAAAAATGCATTTTGGGGGGAAGTTTATAAATGTTATAGAATTGCTAGTACCATTATTAATGGTACTGGTTAAATCATAACAAAATTCCACAAAAGTAGTACTGGCTTTAAACAAAGTTAATTTATTAGCTCACAGTTCTGTAGGTCAGAAGCTCAGACCTATCGTGGCTGGTTCTAACCGCAAGGTCTTAAAAGTTTCAAATAAAGGAGTTGTTGACCAGGCTGCTTTCTTATCTGGAGCTCAGGGTCCTCTTCTAATCTCACATGGTCATGAAAGAATCCAGTTCCTTGAGTTTCTTTTGTTTATGGAGAAGGATGTGGGTCAAGAGGATGAAAGCTAAAATGTCCTGTATAAGAAAAGGAATATAAAGAGACGCTTGCAGGCTGGTGAAATGCAAATGATGAAGGCCAAGAGTCCATGAAGCTAGAGAGGCTGCTTTAAGGAAACACGGGGAAGACAACAAGTCAAAATGGAACTCAGAGGGAAAGAACAGAAATGCCTAATAGGGATTTAAAAATGAATCTTTATTGTATGGTGTGTGATGGTATTCTCTTCTTCTCTCCAAAAAGTATTCAGTAAAATCTGTACCATTCACTATTTCTTACATGATTTAGATTTAAGTTTTGGTAGATGCGACAAAAAGAGTCCTGCTTCAAGGTAAACATGGCCACAATGACAAAGCTTCCCATTGAGCCCTGTTAAATTTACATTACACCTTCATTCATTCAACAGATATTTATTAAGCATCACTTATGGGTCAGGCACATTGCCAGGTACATAGAATTCAGAAAGACACAGCCCTTGCCTGCAAGGAGCTTAAAATCTAGCAAGAAAGTAGCATTATAAAAAATGGCTCATATATATCTATTAAAATTACTATTGGTATACATAATTATATGCATACAAATAATATGTCTAAAGGGAAAAATATAGGATGCTGCAATAATATATAAGCAAACCTAGACTGAAAGGCCACTGAAGCTGAGTCTTGGAGGTTGAAGAGGAACTAGCCAGGCAAAGGTGCCCCGAGTTGGGATGGGATGAAGACTTTTTCAGGTATAGGAAAAATCTCGTGCTAAAACCCTAAGTGATGGAGGAGCTTGATTAATTTGAAAAACAGCAATTAGGCCACTGAGTTTGAAACTCAATGAGGGAGGCAGAGAAAGGTGAAAAATGAAGCTGGAGAGGCGGGTAAGGGCCAGATCAGGCAGAAAATGGAAGGATTTAAAATTTTCTCCCAAGTGCCCTTGGAAGTCATTGAAGAGTTCAAGCAGGACAAGGATACTATCATCAGATTGTAATTTTTAAAAATTCTTTCTGCTGTGTGGTGCATCCATTGGAGAAAAGGGAAAGAGAGGGATGTGACTAGATGGCAGGAAGTCAGTTAGAGAATCATTGCTGTGGCTTGAAAACCGCTTAGCCAGGGAGGTAGATTCTGGGTGTTCTTCAGTCACACATGCAACCATCCATGGCTGTGCTTTTCCATTTGAGGAAACCTTGTTGCCTTCCTATATTCTCCTTACAGGGGTCTTGCACATCATGGCCTAAGATTCTCCAGGAACTTCTCTTTTGTTCTCTTGGAGAAAGGGGAAACAAAGTGTATTAGTTAGGGTTCTCTAAGGAAACAGAACCAACGGGATATACCTGTAAATAGTATAAGATTTTCTAAAATTGTATCACATGACCATGGGCATGCACAAGTCCAAATTTTGTAGGACAGGCTGCAAGTCAGGGGCTCCAATGAAGGTTCTTATTGAGCTCCCCGGGAGATGCTGTCTGTCTGAAGTAGAAATGGAAATTCTCTTTGAATGCTGAAATCACTTTTCCTTTTAAGGACTTCATCTGATTGGATGAAACATCACTCATTGCTGACAGCAATCTCCTCAGTTGATTGTAGATGTACTCAGCCATATATGCAGTCAACTCACTGATGATTAAAGTCCATGAAGTCTCTCTCTGCCTAGAGAAGCCCGCACCAAATCCCGGTGTGTATGTCCATCCTTCTCTCCCATTTCTCAGCAAGCTCTGTTCTTGTCTCCCATTTCCCAATAAATTCTTTTTATTGGCCTAACTAAAAAATAAAATAAAATAAAATAAAAATAAAGTCCATGAAATGCCCTTTTATTACAATTAGGCTAGTGCTTGATTGATCAAACAACTTGGCACCATGACCTGGCCAAGTTGGCCTATTAGCCTAACCATCACACAAAGTTAGTAAATTCAAGAATGAAATCTTTCTCCTAAATCCTCTTTATTCTTATTTGTGGTCCTTCCCCCCCAGGGGCCAGTTATAAACACCCCAGTTGTGTCTTCCACCATTTTGTTTCTATTGACTGGAGAGCATTGGTTATTAGACTCAGATCCCATCATTTGCCAAAGGCAAAATAGACAATTGAGGTTCAGGTATTTTTTCCTATGCACATACTGATGATCATTCCATTTGTATTCTTCTTTACTTTTTCAAGATTGTATTCTACAAAGAGCATTACTTTTTAAAACTTCAAAGCAATGACTGTGTTTTGCAAACAGTGGAGTTTTTATTTTAAAAATTCCAAATGTTTACATTTGATCACGTTTCCCTTCTCTATGCTGATAGGAAACATGTTTCAGAATCATATGAAGGTCATATCCACAGAGTTTTGTCTGGACTATTAAAAGAATTATAAAACTAGCAAAAAGTTTATGAGATATTTGTTATCCATTCACTGCATGGACATTTCATGTTCCCTCCACCTTAAAGTTGATCCTAGTCTTAATACTTTAGTTCTCTTAGGGCATCCAAGAATCAAAACATTAAAAAGAATCTCATATTGTCTCAATACTCAAAGGTTTTGTCTGATGTTTATGGAAATATGTGAAGGCAGAGATATAAGAAAGAATATACACTTTCCCCAAGTCTTATTTTAACAGCTTAAAAAGAAAAGATCCATCTATAAATAAAAAACAAAAACAAAAACATAATTTAGGTCAAAAAGAAAGCCAACCTAACCTTCAAGGCCTCAATCTGCACTTTAATTTAAACACCTAAACCAGTAAAGAACTTGAGACTTCATGCTTCCTGTGTTGTAGAGCTAAATGCTATAGGATTTAAACCTAATCCAAACTTTGACTTCTCTTTACATGAAATATGAAAAAGGAAACCAAATTAATTCTTGTTATTCCTTCTAAGGAATATTGCAGGCACTGATAATCTCCAGTCACCCGAGATAAGAATAAGAAGTTCATCTCATCCAGATGTTAGTATCTTCTAGATTCTAAATTCCTAAAGGAGTAATGTCTGCCTTGTTCATTATAGCTTATGTACCACTTAATCACATAGTAAGTCCTCAGTAAGTAAATGTGGCATGAATAGCGGCAGCCAGTTTTAACACAGCCCACTATTACATAAATTTTAAAATACAATTCTTCACTCTAAAGAATTACCATATGCCTGCCTAATTCACTAATCCACACTATTTCCCAATCACTGGACTCACATAGGAAATTACTAAACTTAAATTACTTCTCAAAACTGTTGAAGAATCCCATTTTAAATCTCCATTTATTGTGGACAAAGGTGCTATGGAAACTACAGTTACTAAAGTAGTATGTTTAATTAAATAGGTAAAATGCCGTTTGAAGATAATTCATCAATAAACATATAGAAAAGCCTTTCTGGTCAAAGGCTTGTTTATTTCAAAACACACAAATGAAGAACATAAAGATGATTTAGACTAAATAATGTCAATGCCTAAATTCTCAAGATAGGAGAAAATTCCATGTGCTTGGCAAATGTTGAAGTGCTATGATTAAAAACAAATGATAAGCTCAAGGTTTTATAAAGTCATCCAAAATCAGAACTGAGACTATAACCTTATGTAGATATCTTTATAATCTTACAATGTGCCAGAAGGACTAAAATGACTCCCGCGAGTACTGTAAGGGTGTACTTCCTTAAGCACTGACTTGAATAGCCCTGGTATATTATAGTGCTGCTTGTTCATACTTTTATATGAAGTATTTCATATTAAAACTGTGTGTGTGTGTATATGTGCACCTGTGTATAAAAACTTGTGGAATACTGTTTTGGTCGGCATTTTTTTCCTGATCCGTCAACATATAATACATCACAATCTCTGACTTCTCCTCAATTTGATCAGACAGTCATGGTGAGCATGGTGAAAGTGAAAGCAAAAGAGTGAGCCTTTATTTCATATTTTGGTTTCAGCTCATGTTGATTGATAAAAGATGTGCAAGCACTGGAAGTGCTACCAAAGGACCAAGCAAGAATCATTTTGAATCTTAAAATGCTTGAGAAAGATGAGCACTAAGAACTAGTATAAGCAATAAATGACAAATATCAGAGCCGTTTAGGAGTGGTGCTTCCTTTGACCTCACTGAAGACTAGAAGAAATGACCAACAGCGGTTGAAAGAATGTAAGGCCGAGAGCATTTCTCAACCTCAAGTTATGCAAAGCTGAAAGATCAAAATTGTCAATACACTGTCCAGAATGTAATTCTATATAGTTACCTGTTTGCCATTCTATAAATGGATCCCTGAGCTAACAGAGTATGACTGTAATAAAATGGCTTCATTTGGCTACTTTAATTTTCAAATTGTATCTTATAGACTACTTAGTTGATTCAACTTAAGCAACAAGAATTTTTTTTTTTTTATTTTTTTTTATAATTAATCACAGGTCCAGCGCTTGGCTGAATGCATCAAGTATATAAAAGAAAGAAAAGTTTCTTCCCATGAGTAAAGTACGAGTTCACTGATGAAATAAGAAACTCACAAAGAAAACAACTGGAAAATAATACAAAAGAGTGTATAATTAGGATCTAAGCCATTTAATGTGGAACACACAATAAGTTCTATTTAAATTGAACAAGTCCAGACACAATTCATGGCAAGGATAAAACTTAACCTGATTGAAGAGTAAGGTATTTTAGACAGAGCATAAGAAAAGCTAAGGCAGAAAAGTGGGAGTGACACTGATGGGTACATTCCATATGGAAAAGAGCTTTTCTAGAACATTGCCTTAGTGCCGACAATCGGTATGAAATCAAATTAGTTATGAAGGCCCTGCTCCCCTGCCCAAGAAACCCCTTTCCCAATTACTATAACTTGTTTGTAAGGACTAATGTTTTAGAAACTTGTCTTTAGGTTATAAGTTTCTGGAGGGTCTCAGCAATATTGTCCTAACTTCCTTGAAGCCATGCTTAAATACAGTGGATTCACAGTGATTTGTCTAATGAATGTGTTTAATAATTGCTTTGATTCCCTCACAGTAAAAACAATTCTCCAAAATTTTGTAATATGGTTTGAAATGCACCCACTCTCAATTAGATGTGCAAAAAAGTATACTTTGCTTTATTTTCAATGGTCTTTTGTCCTTGAGCCTCCACTGCCACTGAAAACTGAAGAAAAACTTAGTCTCTAGTTCAAATTAACTGTCCTTTCTGGTTAAAAGTCTCTTTATCAATCCAAAATTTAACTCCCTGTCAGAGATATTTCTTACTGATGGAAGAGTCTCCTCTTCCCCTCTTCCTTCCCAAGATTGTTTCTGGTTAGAGAGGGAAGCCGATATGTCATTACCAAGGTTGGAAGGAGAATGGTCTTGATTCACATACTATTTTCTTGGTCTGTGCTGTCCATTACAGCAGCCACTAGCCACATGTGGCTACTGGGCAACTGAAAGGTGACTCGGTCAAATTGAGATAAACACTGGTACAAAACAAAAGCATCTTATTAATATTTCTATAGTGATTGCAGATTGAAATAATATTTTGGACTTCCTGAGTTAAATAAAATATGCTATTAAATGGATTTCACTTGTTTGTTTGTTTGTGTTTGGCATTTTAACATGTGTATTAGAAAATTTAAAATTACACGTGTGGCTTGCATTGTATCTCTATTGGACAGCACTGCCCTGGGTCATCTCTAGTCTCCAATGCAGTGTGGCTAGTCTGTTTTCTCAGCAGTGGGCACTGGCATATGTTGAAGAGTGTCTTGTCCTGCACAATAACACTCCAGCCATGGTCTCCAACTGAAAGTTCCCCATCAATGCCTGCTTTCTCTTCCCAGCCCAGGCTACTTTGATCTGGCAGTCCTCGCAGCACCTTTGCTTCCTACCGCTAAGTAGCGTGTGGAGGACACAGGGATTGCAGACATTCCAACTCCATCGCTCGAGAAACTCCCTCTGCCTCTGCTCCTCTGCCATTCCAGTGCCATGAGAGAGCCAGCAGGGAAGCAGGGCACTAGCCTGGATGTTCACAGATTCTTCCGAAGTTTTCTGGGTTTACTATATAAATTGCCATGCCCCCCCGCCCCCCGCCCGCCTTTTGCCCAAGGCCCAGAATGGTGGGTTAAAGCCCTGCTCAGGGATCTAGTTAATGGCTGTCTTCTCCCTGGTTGCATCCCTTCTTAATCTGTCTCCCTTTTCTCTCATCATACAAAACTTTCTTTCTTTTTCCTGTACGATGGCTAATTCCCATCCATCACATTCTTTATGAGTTATGGTAAAACTCTTTTGTCTGAATCCAAAAGACTTGACTCTTGATATTCAAAGGAGAAATTTTAGAATATGGAAAATGCCTTTTCTCTCAATTGTCCTAGTTTTGGGCACTGATAGCTCAGGTTGTGAAGTCAGGTTGTATCCTTTTTTAATAACTCTAATTCTCCCTGAAGCATTTGATGTCTCTGACTGAAGAGCAAATGCTAAGACAGGCATAATAAGAGAAGTATATTCATGGGTGTGAAAAATATGATTCCCATTAAATATATTTCTGAAACAATACAATAGTCCCTTAATCTCTCAGCTGTTGTTCTATTAATTCCCAGTTTTCTTTACATTCTTCACTTTTCGGGTTAGATTCCATGGTCTCCTATTCTGCTCCCTCAATATTTTTGCCTATTTTAGCTCCATATTTTATCCCCATCTTGAGTCAGTTCAAATGTCTATCTTCTCTACACCTGCATCAGACCCACTGAGCTCTGCTGGAAAGCACCATATGATCACTAAGGTTGGTGACATAATAAATAAGTGATTTCCAATTTTACCTGAATTGTCAGTATTTCCTGTCAATCCTGTGTTTTCCTAGATAGCAGTTGTTTCTAGTCTTCATATAAATTATATCATTTCTTCCTTTCTTATAGATTAAAAGTAACTAAAGCTGTATATTTTTTTGCAAAATTATAGATTCACTTTTAAAATTCAAACAATCTAGAAAAAGACAAATAAGAAAAATAAGAAAAAGCACCCCAAATACTAACACCAAAATGATAATTATCACTAATATTTTTCTGAACATCCTTCCAGATATCTCTCTAAAGTTAGCAATCAATTTTAAATAAATGAGATCATTCTATGTATACTGTCTTTTCACTGATATAATCTTGTGGGTTTATTTGATTCCACTTGATATATACTTCTATATACATGAATTAATAAATGTATATACGTATCTATACATTAATTCATGTAACACAAGTATATACATGAGTTAATATAGAAACATATATTAAATTTTAATGACACATAGTATTCCACTGCATACCCTCACTTTCTTGTCCAGTCCCATAATAATGGTTTTTTTTCCTAAAATAAAGCCAGAAATGGACATCCTAATACATATATCATTTAGCACTTTGGCAATTATGCTTTTGGAATAAATTCCTAGACGTGAGATTGATGGATCAAAGGCTATACAAGTTTATGTTTTGATACATTGTGTCAAACTGCCTTCCATGGAGGTTGTATTGACTTACATGCCTACAAACAGTAAGTAGGAGGATCTGTTTACCTTCACCAATTTGCAATGATGGATTTTTCTATCTTTTAAATCATTGTAGGGAGCAGAGGTGGCTCAAGCCATTGGGTGCCTCCCTCCCACATGGGAGGCGTTGGGTTCGGTTCCCAGTGCCTCCTAAAAAAAAAGAAGCACACAACAAACAGACACAGAGAGCAGAGAGTGAATGCAAACAATGAAAGGGGGGTGGGGGAGAGAAATAAATAAATAAATAAAATCTTTAAAAAGTACAAAATAAATCGTTGTAGATGTTTAAGAAATTATATTTCAGGGGTGTAAATTTTTAGTTACATTTATTTGATTATTGATAAAGTTGAATATATTTTCATATTCATTTACCAATTATATTTATTCACATATCATTTGCCTGTTAAAACCTATTTTTTCTATTTGCGGTTATTTTTGATGGATTTATTGATTTAGACATAAGGGTTGTTAATCCTTTGACATATGTGTTTTGAATTTTTCCTTAAGATTTGTTTATCTTTCAGTTTGCTTATTATATTCTTTGCCATAGAGATGTTTTAAAATTTAATGCAGTTAACAGTTTCTGTGATAATTTCCAAACAATGAAATATAAAAATATGCACTCATATTTTCTTCTTCAAGTTCTTTTACTTTTATATCATTTATCTCTGAGTTTGTGTGTATCTAAAAAGTAGGGATTTAACTATCTATTCCAATTCGCTTACCAGCTGTTAAAATACCATTTGATGAATGGTCCATCTTTTGTTCCATTGGTTTGAATGTACCTTTATCATATAATAAATGCTCATATACATTTGGTCTCACTTGTAGAATCAACAGCTTTTCCTATAAACCTGTCTATTTCTGTGCCAATTTGACACTGTATTGCTTTAATTGGGAGCTTTATAGTACCTTTTAATATGTGGTAGGAGATATCATAACCCTCTAGATTCACTCAGTCCTGTCCTTATCTCTGCCCTCAGAGGCTGTTCTGTTTGGAACTACAACAAATGCACCTTTGCCCTCTGTTCTCTGATTGGATTTTGCCGGCAAAAGATGGAAGGGATTAAGGATAGTGAGGTTTAAGTACTTATCTCTCATTTCCCTATTTGGGGTCCCTAGCCGTGGCTGTCTCTCTCATCATATCAAAAGTCCCTCCTCCTAAAAGCTAGCTTCTCCACCTAGCTTTCTAAATCTCTAAGTTCTGGTAACTATTTTCTCCCCTTCTCATTTCAGGCCTAGGAGTGCTAAAGGTGCAGTAAGCCTTCCAGTTTCCCTAATATGCTGCCCAGACATTTTGTTAACTCTTCCCCAAATGGCCGGATTTCAGAGTGCTATCTGCTTCTAGCTGAGACCTTAACTGATACAAGTGGTCATAGTCCTGTCTATATCTATGTCTAATCTTGGCTTAAATTGTAATTTAATCTTGGGTTAAATTGTAATGGTTCTAGTGTTTGACCATTAACTTTCCAAACCATTTATTCTGATCTCAAACTTCGCCCTACCACTTCTTCCTTCTCTCTCAGCAGATGTTTTCACCTGCTACTCTGTGGATAAAATCAGAGCAATCTGTGATGGTTAATTTTATATGTCTACTTGGCTGGGTTACGGTGTCCAGCTGTTTGGTCAAATACTTGCCTACGTGTTACTGTGGAGGTATTTCATAGATGGGATTGGCATCTACAATCAGATGACCTTAAGTAAAGGAGATTACCTTCCACAATGTGGGTAGACCACATTTAATCAGTTGGAGGTCTTAACAGCAAGAACTGAGGGTTCCAAAGGTCAGAAGAAATTCTGCCTCTAGACTTCCACATCAACTCTTACTGGATTTTCCAATTCCAACTCTTACTGGAATTTCCCTAAGGAATGTAAACTCAAGACTTCAGCATCACCTTTTACCAGACTTTCCAGCCTACAGTCTGCCCTACGGAATTCAGACTTGCCAGCCTTTGCATGAGCCAACTCCTTTATAATAAATCTTTTTACACACACTGACACACACATACACATATACGCATCTACATATATCCTATCTGTTTCTCTGAGAACCATAGTTGATATAACATCCGATGGGAATATCCTAAACTTCCTGCTACTACATCGGACATGACCTGTACATCGTTTTTTCCTCCCCTCCCCTTCCAATGAAATAACAAGTCCTTCTTCTGTCTCAAGCCTAATCACTCTGACTACACTGGGGATTTCATCCCCTTCACTTTTCTCGGGGATTTTGAACTATCATTCTTCCTTTCTACTGACTCCAAGCTACCAGATTTGAAATGTTTATCTGGTCTCATCTTAAAAAGAGAAGCCTCTATCTATTCAAGTCTCCCTCAGCTTCTGCTTTCTCTCTTTCTGTTACATGTGTTGAACTTTACTGTGCATTTACTCTTCAACTTCATCCAATTTCTATAAGTCCATGGAAACTCCTCTTGCAAGATCATTGTGTCATACAGAGTTAGACAGAGCTAGGAGTGCAAGAAGTTTATGTGGGAACAGCACCTGTGAAATATAAAGGGAAACAAGCAGGATTTGGGAATGGAAAGCCATCAAATGTTGATGCAGATCAGAAAAATTCTTGGCCAACCCAATGAAGAGCTCTAGGGCAAAGAGTGCCCATTAGAGAATTGCTTGTAGTGGACAGAAATGTCCTTACTCAATGCCCCTGCCATGCTTCATCATTGGCTGGGAGCTGCTCATTCTGAATGCTGAGACAGATCTTGAAGAGGCTAACAGGTAGACACTGCTAACTCTGTACCCCTAGCAGCTGACAAGCCCTGGCTTGAAGGGAAATCTGAGCAGCATCCCTCCATGGCTGCCATAGCCACCAAAAACTGCTTTTTTAGCTAAAGGATATTTTGGGCCTTTTTTTTTTTTTAATGTCCTGCAGCTTTTTACACTGCTGACCACTCTGTCTTTCTTTTTCTCTGAGTCTTCCTTCTCACTCTGGCAGCCTCCTCTTAGTCAACTTGGAAGATCCTCTCTTTGTCCATGCCACAAATGTTATTCCTCAGGGTTTTGTCTTGGGCCTTGTTTTCTTTGTGCCTTGTACACTTATCTGGAGAAGTCTCATCCAGGTTGATAGCTTCAATATGCTGATTACTTACAAATGTATGGCTCTAGCCAACTCTGTCCTAAGTTCTAGACCCATATAGCCAATAGCCTATTGAACATTTTCACTTACATGTCTTACAGGTACCTTAAGTTGTCCTAACTGACTTCTTTCTTTTTCCTCCAAACCTGCTTCTTCCCCTCCCTTATTTTTTATATCAGTACTGTCTTCTACCCAGTTCAGTTGTCTATTATCCTTATCTTCTCCTTCTCCCCTGGGCAATCAGTCACTACTTCCCCAATCTGTCCTCTTCTGTCATCCTGTCTGCTGCCATCTTATTTCTTATTTCAAGCTCTTCTAAAATATTATAGAAGACTCCAAACTGATTTCCCTCCTTTCTGCTTTGTGCTCCTTTCCCATCCAACTTCATTATTAATCAAATAAATAAAGAATAAAAATAACCATGTCTTTGGAGAGAGAAATTCAACTTAAAGAAATAGTGAAATATAATTTTTACCTATAAAATTAGCAAAGCTTTAAAAAGAAAGAATTTTGAATGCCGCCAAGAGAACCAAAAGACAGCCGTGCATGCACATGCACATGCCCATATACACACAGCTGCTGAGGACATAAATTGCTACAACTCTGTTCAAAATAATGTGGCAGTATGAATCAAGAGCATTAAAAATATTTATATTCTTGTTTAGTAATCCCACATCTCAAAATCTGTCTTGGGCAAAAGCATTTAAATACAAACAAACATTTACATATGACGATTCTTTTGTTATGTAGTAAAACAAACAAAAAAAAAAACAAGAAAAAATTGTCCTGTAGTTCGACAATAGCAGAATGATTAAGTATGTTATAGTATGTCCATTAAAATTATGTTTACAAATAAGGTAATGAGGGAAGCGGATGTGGCTCAAGCAATTGGGTTCCCATCTACCATATGGGAGGTCTCGGATTCATTTCCCAGGACCTCCTGATGAAAGCAGGCTGGCCCATGTGGTATGCTGGCATGCGCGGAGAGCTGGCCCACGCAGAGAGCTGGTGCAACAAAAGAGACAAGGAGGAGAGACAATAAAAGACACAGCAAACCAAGGAGCTGAGGTGGCTCAAGTGATTGAGTGCCTCTCTTCCACATCAGAGGTCCCAAGATCAGTTCCTGGTTCTTCCTAAAGAGAAGATGAGAAGAGAAGACAAGCAGACACAGAGAGCACACAGTGAATGGATACAGTGAGCACACACACACACACACAAAGGTAATGATTTGGTAGAATGTTTATGATATAATTATGGAATGAAAAAGCAAGATTTGAATTTATGTATGTATAAAATTTACATATCTATGGAGAAAAGCCTGGGTAAAATGCATCAAAAATCCCATAGTGGCTATCTCTGGATGGTAATATTATGGGCAATTTTTATTTATCCTTGTTTATGGTTTCTAAATAGTCTATGGTAAACACTCGTTATTTCAATAATAAAAACTAATAGAGTAATAGAGTTTATTTTCAAGTTTAATCATGAGCTGTGAATCAAACTCCGATCCACAATGAAGGAATAAATGACTAGCTATAGAAGATTTGTAAATTATGTTCCAAAATATTTAGTAATCCTATTTTGCTGTATCTCTAGAGCTGAAGCAAGACAGAATAGAAATCAAACTTCTCTGGGAATTGTGATTAAACCACAGGGTTCATCTATCTCTAGAGAAGATTGAAAATAAGAGAGATAAGTGAAGCTGATATGGCCTCCTAGGCTTACCATGTTTTAAGGCTTAAAGGAATTTTAAGAAGTTACCTTGTTCATTTTATTACCTAAAGGCAAGCTGCATTCTAGATATATTTAAAAAGCTCTTTTAAAAAAAAAAAAGAGAGCGGATGTGGCTCAAGCAGTTGAGTGCCTGCTTCCCACGTGGGAGGTCCTGAGTTCAATCCTCAGCCCCATTACCTCAAAAAAAAAAAGTATTCTAGAAAGAGAAATCCAATATCTCCACTGGGCTTCCATGTTCTTAAATATATCAATTATGTTTAGCAAAGCTTTGCAGTTTAAGTAACTGGAGGAGAGATGTAAGTCTGAATTTTCTTTTGGGAACAATTTAAGAAACAAAAGGGAAACAGTTCTTTTGATTCTATATTAAATCTAGCTACCTAGAGTACAAAATTATTTTATGTTTCTATTTATAACAGACTCCTGTATGATACTTGGTGAAGATTAAGATACTGGTAACAACATAATCATTAAGCAAAAGGCTATTTCAATATGCAAACTGTCATGAAAAAATTAAAATTTCCCCCACAATAAGAAAATTTTTAATGTGCCAAATCTAGCTCTGAGTAAACGTGTTCAATCCTTGTCATCAACTTAAGACACCATATAGTTTGACAAGACCTTTTCATTGTGAAATGTTAGCACGTATGGTTAGATATAACCTGAGGGCATTAATTAACCTTAAAATATAGTTGCAGAAATTTAAGTAGCATGTGCTTATTTAGTAATTATTTACTTCATCTAGTCAATGCATTGCTCAGTAGAATCACCCAGGAGCAAAGAGCTTGCTGATCTTGTCTCAGAAAGCCTTGGAAGAAATGATGACTTCCCCATTCATGATACACAAAACATCTTAAGGATTAAGACAATTGTAGTCAAAGGACTCTCCTCTTCTATTCTGTACAAAGATCCTCAAAGCCTTTAACCTCAAGAGATTATGCAGGAAATGCGCATACAGTTTCCCCAGAGGAAATTCAGTTTGGGTGACTAACTCCATGAGAAGATGAAGCACAAAGAAAGGGATGGAACAACCAAGGGAAAAAAAATGCTGACATTATACCTGAACTAAGATCCAGTAAGGTGTATTTATCCTCAAGACAGTGGTTACAGTTTTGAAAGACATCTTTCAAAGGAAGTGACTATGCAATAATCAAGGACCTTATTCAGGTTTGATTTGCAAAGACTTATTATTTGA
>JAQZBX010054190.1:0-18703 GCA_029593785.1 Cabassous unicinctus | reverse complement strand
CCAACCCACAGCTTTGGCCTCTTGGGGAGTCCCTTACAATCAGTTGACTGAGGATGGGAAAACTTGGGTCTGGTTTACAGATGGTTCTGCATGATATGCAGGTACCACCCAAAAGTGGACAGCCGCAGCACTGCAGCCCTTTTCTGGGATATCCATGAAGGATAGCATTGAGGGCAAATCCTCCCAGTGGGCAGATCTTTGAGCAGTGCACCTAGTTGTTCATTTTGCTTGGAAGAAGAAATGGCCAGAGGTGCATTTGTACACTAATTCATGGGCTATTGCCCATGGTTTGGCTGGATGGTCAGGGACTTGGAACATGATTGGAAAATTGGTGACAAAGAGGTCTGGGGAAGAGGTATGTGGATAGACCTTTCTGAGTGGGCAAAAAACATGGACATATTTGTGTCCCACATGATTGCTCATGAGAGGGTGACTTCAGCAGAGGAAGAGTTCAATAATCAAGTGGATAAGATGACCTGCTCTGTGGCTAATGCTCAGCCTCTTTCCCCAGCCACTCCTGTCATTGCCCAATGGGCTCATGAACAAAGTGACCATGAAGGTGGGGATGGAGGTTATGCATGGGCTCAGAAACATGGAATTCCCCTCACCAAGGCTGACTTGGCTACAGCCACTGCTGAATGCCCTATCTGCCAGCAGCAGAGACCCACACTCAGCCCCCTATATGACACCATTCCTTGAGGAGACCAGCCTGCTACCTGGTGGCAGGTTCACTACATTGGGCCACTTCCAGCATGGAAGGGGCAGTGATTTGATTTAACTGGAATAAACACATACTCTGGATATGGGTTTGCTTTCTGGCATGTAATGCTTCTCCCAAAACTACCATCTGTGGACTTACCGAATGTCTTATCTACTACCATGGTATTCCACACAGCGTTGCTTCTGATCAATGAACCCATTTCACAGCAAAGGATGTGTGGGAAGGGCACATGCCCATGGAATTCACTGATCTTACCATGTTCCCCATCACCCTGAAGCAGCTGGCTTAATAGAATTGTTAAATGGCCTTTTGAAGACTCAATTACGGTTCCAACTAGGTGGCAATACATTGCAGGGCTGGGGCAATGTTCTCCAGGAGACTGTATGCTCTAAATCAGCGTCCTCTCTTTGGTGCTGTTTCTCCCTTAACCAGGATTCATGGATCCAAGAATCAAGGGGGGAATTGGGAGTGGCAGCACACACTATTACCTCTAGTGACCCACTAGGAAATTTTTGCTTCCTGCCCCTTCAACCTTAAGCTCTGCTGGTCTACAGATTTTAGTTCCAAAAGGAGGAGTGCTGTCACCAGTGAACACAACAATGATTCCATTGACCTGGAAGTTAAGACTCCTACCTGGCCACTTTGGGTTCCTCTTACCTGTGAATCAACAGGCAAAGAAGGAAATTACTTTACTGACTGGGGTGATTGATCCTGACTATCTAGGGGAAATAGGACTACATCTACATAATGGGGGTAAAGAAAAGTTAGCCTGGAATGCAGGAGAGCCTCTAGGGCATCTCCTAGTACTGCCATCCCCAGTGATTAAAACCAATGGAAAATTGCAAGAAACCAATTCAAGCAGGACTAAAAATGGCCCAGAATCTTCGGGAATGAAAGTTTGGGTCACCCCACCAGGCAAAGAACCACGGCCAGCTGAAGTGCTTGCTGAAGTAAACGGGAACATGGAGTGGGTAGTGGAAGAAGGTAGGGATAAATATGAACTTCGACCACGTAACCAGTTACAGAAATGAGGACTGTAATAGTCATGAACTCGTCTTCCTGTTTCTTTATGAGTATGATTGTATATTTACACAAAACAAATTTCTTTGTCTTCTTCCTCAGCCTTTCCCCTTATCATATGAAAAGTTCAAATGTAAATAATTAAAAAATTATTCATAATTTCAAAGGCTTTTGGGAAACTTTCTCTACTAGATTTATTTTTTTTAAATTCTGTTACCATATATATAATCTAAATTGAAGCTAAATCTTCTTAGAATTGAGTGGGATGGCGACCACTTTCTCAAAATAAAAGTTCTGAAGACTGAGAGTTGGACTAGAGGCAGCAGTAATTTATTTCTTTCTCATGAGAAAGGGCACACACCCAGGCTAATGGAAGTGGGCAAGTGCGCGTGATAAGTGTTAAAACAAAGATTATATCGTTCCCCTGACACAATGTCCCATTTCCATTCCTCTGCAACCTTACCCATCTCCCATTGCCTGGGATTTGTGGGCTTATGATCCTAAGCGTGAAAACGAACCCAGTCACAGAGTGACACATTTACTGACATGAGAAATGAGATGTGTTTTGCTTTTGTGGGAATGTGGAGTGTAACTTGTTGTGATTAAGATTTGAGCAAGAATACGAGAGGGTTAGACAGTACTCAAACAGGAATGTGGGAGGGTGAGAAAGGCGGGAACAGAGAATTCAATTTTAGAAGAGACCACCTTTTGTTCCATTTCTTTCAGAAATTTTGATAGAATTTCTCTGGGAAGCCATCTTGTCTTGGGCTTTTCTTTGCTGGGAGGTTTTTTATTTCTGATTCAATCTCTTACTAGTAATTAGTTTGTTGAGATCTTCTATTTCTTCTGAATCAGTGTAGGTAGTTCATATATTTTTATGAATTTTTCTATTTTATCTAGATTATCTAATTTATTGGTGTACGTTTGTTCATAATATTATCTTCTATTCCTTTTTATTTCAGCAAGTTGGTAGTAATGTCCTCTTTTCATTTCCGGTTTTTGTTATTTGTATCCTCTCTCTCTTTTTCTTTGTCAGTATACCTAAAGTTTTGTCAATTTTATTGTTCTTTATAAAGAACCAAACTTTGGTTTTCTTGATCTCTATTGTTTTGTTGTTGTTGTTATCTATTTCATTTACCTTTGCTTTAATTTTTTGTTAGTTCCTCCCTTCTACTTGCTTTGTGTTTAGCTTACTTTTCTTTTCTAGTTTTTCCAGTTCTCATGTTAATTCTATGATTGGAAGGCTCTCTTCTTTTTTAATATAAGCATTTAGAGTTATAAATTTCCCTCTAGGCACTGCCTTGCTGCACTATGTCTTTTCATATAATTATAAGTTCTTTACATGTTCTGGTCTTTTTTATGAACTGTGTTTATTGTGCTTTCCGTTATGTACACTTTTATGGTTTAGAATATGTATCTTTTGTTTCTGTTGCCAATGATGTGTTGTTACTCTGCAATCTTCCAAGATGTCTTTTTTTCCATAGTTGTGGTAATTTCACATAGAATTTTGTCAATATTCCAGTTGGAGGTAAATGTGCTATTTTCACATATGGAAAACAATTTCCAAATTTTTGTCATTTGAATTTTTGTAAGGAATAATTCATTTTTTTAAGAGGTACAGAGCTAGTCAAGTTACCCATTTCTTCAATTATGAGCATTGTAAGGCAGTGTACATGCCATCTAAATTATGAAATTGAACCAATATTTGTCTATAACATTTTTTACTATCCATTTAATATTTGTAGGTGACTATAGTGATATTACTTAACCCCTTGTATTTGTAATTTTTGTCATTTCTATTTTTAGTGTTTGCCCTAGAGTTGATTATATGCATGTTTAATTGATCATAATAGACCTAAAATAATATACCAGATAGCTTCTAGTATTAGATTTGTAAAGTGGTAGAAATTCAATTCTTCTTTTCCACTGTATTTTTTTGTCATAAATTTTATTTTCCTACCTGGTTTAAACCAAACAATTTATCACCCTAGTTTTGCATTTGGCAATTATTTTTAAAGTAATTAAAAATTAAAAATCAAATTCTTTTAATTTCTTAGGCTGCTAAAGAAGATAACATAACATGGGTTGGCTTTTAACAATGCAAATTTATTAGTTTGTAAGCATACAGTTTTAAGACTGAAAATGTCCAAATTCAAGATGGTGCTTTCTTCCCAAAGACCAGCTACTGGTGATCCTTGGTTCCTCTGTAACATTCGAAAGCACATGGCAATGTCTGCTGGTCTCTCCCTTCTCTTCCAGGTTTCTTTGACTTCAGCTTTTTTTGTCTGTGACTTTCTCTTTCTCTGTGTATTTGTTCCATTTATAAAGGACTCTAGTAAGAGGATTAAGACACATCCTGAATGAGGTGGGTCCCACCTTAACTGAAGTAGCCTCAACAAAATATCCTACTTACAATGTGACCATATCCACAGGAATGAATTGTTTAAGTATATGCTTTTTTGGGTGTACATACAATTTCAAACTACCACACATTTGATATATTTAACTTCTTTTTTACATGTTTTTTACAAGTTTAATGTCACAAGTCTATTTATAGAACCCAGAGTCCTTCTGTTATCATACTCCTACTCCTTAAAACACAAGTCTGCTAACAATATATTTTAGGTGTGTGTGTGTTGATTTTGCTAAAAAAGTTTTACATTTGTTCTTATATTTGAAAGTTATTTTCAGTGGTTGTTGAATTCTGGAATGTTTTTGTCTTTCAGGACTTTAAATATATCTTTCCATGATCTGCTTTGTTTCATTATCAATGAAAAATCTATTATAATGCTTTTTTCTTCTGTAAATATATAAGTATTTTCTTCTGATTGCCTTTGTAATGATATACTTTCTTATGTTTTTCAGCAGTGTGTCCGATTAATCTAGAAGTGTTTTGTGGTCTGTTGAATTTCCTTTTGGATTTGTCTTTCCTGGCAGTTCAGTGACCTTTGTGGCCCTAAATTTTGTTATCTTTCCTGATTTTGGAAAAGTCTTGGCCTTTATCTCCTTAAATATTTCTTCCATTTCCTTCCCTCTCTATTTTTTTCATAGAACTATATCATAATGTATATTAAACTGATATTGTACCAGAACTCTTGTATATTTTTCACTCTGTTTTTTCTTTAACTTTCTTTTTCTTTGTTTAATCATTTTTGGTTTATCTTCAAGTTCACTCACTCTTCTTTCAGCTGCACTGATTCTAATAAACCTGGTGAAAGAGTTCTTTGTTTCTGATATTGTGTTATGCTTTTTAAAATTTTATATCTAGCATTTCATTGGATACAACCTTATTGAAATTTCTCATGTATCCAGTTATGTTGTTTGTCCTTTCTGCTAGATCTTTAAAGCTAGTAATTGTCAATGCTCTATAGCAAAAGGCCACCAGGATCACATGTGTTTCAACAAGTTGGCTTCATTACTCAGTGCAGTGGGGAAGAACATATTCCATGAGTAAATGTACAGTTTCTATGTAAGATGGTGTTATAAGGAAATTTCAGTAGGATTTAGGCTTTGGTTGATTAATTAGGGAGAGGGTATAAGGAAACAAAGGTCTGTTATAGATTGGATTTGGTCACCCTCTTTTATTTTTTCCTCCTTGTAATTTTCTCCTTCTTCCCCTTCTTCTTTGTCTACATCTACTTTTACTTCTAATTTTCTCTGCCATTTTCTTCCTTTCCTCCTTCACTTCCTTCTTCATCTCTTTCTCTACCTACTTCTTTTTTTTAAAATCTTCTTACTGATTACCAAGGCTAAAACCCTGCAAATTCTACATGTATCAATCAACTGAATAAATTGTCAAATGTTGTGGAAACCAATTCTCCCAAACTTCTTAAATAAATTCTTTCTCAGTTATTTCTGCCTCTGACTTAAGGAAATACTTTACTGCTTCAAAATATACGGTCAGGATACCAGATAATCAGTGAGTGAAGTGAAAAAATTACATTGTTTTTTCATTCTATGTATTGACTGCCTTTAAACAAAGACTCTGTCATCAGGAAACTTAAATTTGAATGTTGGTTCACTGATAATAGTTATGTGATCCTGACAAATTACTTAAAGTATAATTGTCTCTGTTTTCTCATCTGTGATCTGTGATGATAGGTAATACTAGACTCACCTCTTGGAGTTGTTATGAGGATGTAGTAAGTTATTATATGTAAAATATTTATATATTGCCCAGTAAAGAATATGCTGCTAACAATTGCTATTAACTGCTATTAATTAATAAGCTGCTAACTATTGCTCTTAACTACTATTACTCTGTTGACATTTCCATTCACTCAAAAACTACATTGTACTTAAAACCCACAGCTTTTGAAAAAGTTTCAAAGAACCTTAAATAAAATTAGAAAATCTCTCAGAGACCTTGAGCTTCTTTGGCCAAAGATACTCTCCCTGGTCAATCTAATGTAATAAAGTACATTGCTGAATATTAATAATTATTAATCTTTATTCAATCACATAAAGTATTGATTTAGGCATAGACTCATGAGATTATATCATGTTATTTAGAACCTTTTATAAATAAATGTTAGAAACAGTCATGTTCAAAAGTGTATACCTAAAACATTGCTTCTTGATCAACAAAAAAATCAATATGACTCTAAATAAACAATTCTTTGTTTGCAATGGTATCTTCTACTGTAATCACTTTCTCATTCTTTACTTCCTCCTTCATGCTTTTTCATTATTTCACCAACAATTTATTGTTCATCAATTGGAAAACAAATTCTAAACCAGAAAGCCATTGTAGAAAGCCATTCATGACCAACACAGTGATGAAAAGAATGACTCATATTGAGTATGACCCTGGGATACTGCACTGGAGTTGGGCTAGTTCTCAGCTATTTTCCCCACCTGCTTGCTTGGGAGCATTACCATAATCTATCTATCTTATCAATATAAAAATACTGAAATATTAAAGATATATTATAATTTGTTTTTTTAGTCTATTTCACAATCTCTGAATTTCTTTGTTGACATGGATCATGCTTAACTGAATTTCAAATTCAATCCTGTATTTGAATATTAAAATATAATAACATATTAAGGTAAATAAAAAGTTTAGTTATATCAAATTAAATCTGATAAAATTATTTATCTCAAACTTTACCATATGAATAAGCACACATACACATAAGAAAAGATGTCAGGAGTCTGAACTCTGTACATTGATGGTTGAATGAGTATTGACAAAAATAATCTTAAAAGGATACATTAAAATTAAACAAATTCACAGTTATTCAATCATGGATCAGCAGAAGGTCACACACAAAATTGTTAATTGTGGTGATGCATCTAAAATTCAGAAGTTAGGAAGTAATGGAATGTTACTTTAATAATAAAGAAAAATCCACTTATTAAATAAGAGTAGATAAAGATTATAGCAATCTCTTATTACTGTTATGTTAGTGGAGAAGGCAGCAAATAATTGGTACATATATAGTAAAATAAATATATCCAAAAACATAGCTGAATGAGAACATTAGCTATCACAATGACACCTATAACAACTTATGCATGTTCATTTAAACATATATTATATAAAGATTATGCCTTTTTAAGGACATAAATCCACCTTTGAACAGGTTCCTATATAAGAAGAAGAATTGAAGTAGAATTGGGAATGAGAACAGATAATGATAATGGAATAATAAATTTAGGTAGGATTAACTCAATTTTGTTGTGAAAAGAAATAAAAATAAGAGTAACACATATTCAGAATTTTTATTCTTTCTGAATCTTTTAAAAGCACTATAGGATTTGTGAAAGAAATCTACTTTCATTCTCAGATATAAAACTTGGTAGATGTCTGTGGAAAATGCTGAATATTGAATAATTATTGGGAGATTAAGGTGTGTATCCAACAAATAATATATTTAGCTCAAGGTATTTGATAGGGGATAGTACAAAGTAATACAAGTAAACATGGAAATTGTATGTAACACAATGTTTCTCTATACGGAAATCAACGGTACCCTGGATAATTAACAAAGTCCCAGGGGCATAATTTCCTGGTCTCAGAGGCATTCAAGCTCCCAGGGTGGTGACTGAAATACGGGAGACACTCATAAATTCCTCTCATCTTCAGTGAGGCTAGCAAACACATTGGGGAGCAATAATACATTACTTATTTGAGGTAAGAGCCATAATCTCCATGATTATCAGATTAGCTCCCGTGACAATTCTTGACTTATGTTTTCTATTTAAATTGTTGGAATGACCATAGTACCAATTCAAGGCTCAGCACATTATATTGCACATATTAATATTCTCATATTATAGCAATGCTTTCCGTAAAAATTTGGTATTTTTAGCAGCAATATGTTCTTTGAAGAAAGCAAGCAATCTGTTTCAAATTTTTATGATTTCTATATTGATATAAGAAATCTAAATAATGAAAATTCTGGATGAGAAAAGAGTAAGTATTGTTTGAAAGCTTCAACTAATAAGTGACCTCAGCAAAGATGGTGATGGTCATGTCAAGGTTATTGATTATGAATAAGTATTTATATTTCACATATTAATAGTTTCCAATGAGAGCTTCCAGTTATTCAGTAATGTGATATTAGCATTATCATAATCTCCTATTAATTGCATCTATATAATTTCATTTTTTCTGTGGATATCTGTGCTCTCATTTTCCTAATACCATATAAGAGACAGATATTGTCAGACTTTAAGCTCCCCCTTAAGCAGATTCTTTGACAAGGGTATGGATATATAATGTTTACTGGTAGGTGATTCAAGGAAACATAAATGAGGGAATGGTGAATGTGAGAGAGGGAAGAGAGAAATGCTAACAGTGTGCAATAAACAGCAAGTTACTTCTGTAAGAAAGTAAGGACCAATCACTTGAGATGCTTTGAGGTGTCCTTCAGAAATCTTGGAATTGTCCCAAAAAAGGTTGATGATACTGCAGCTTGGACACAGCTGCAGGCTACACCAGAGTTGGCCCATTGGGAAAAGGAGTTAGGAGATAGATGTTTGTGCAACAGTGATATTTGCACTAATAGATGATTGGCATAGTTGGAATAAAATATTTAACATTTTAGCTGAGGCTAATATATTTATCAGAGCACAATAATAAAAGGCCTTGGATCCTACACTTTTTGTGTTAAATGTACTGGGTTTTCCTACAGATAGTAAGGTTCAAGCCTTGGAAGTGTCTCTGAATATATTTCTGTTGAGTGCCAAACTTGGCTTAAAATCAACACAATTTAAGGGTCATAAAGCTTCAACCCTTAGAAGAATTATGTCAGATACATATATTCTGGTTTCAATGTCAGTGAACTTGCTTCACCCTAACATTCCATATCTCTAGGTTTGGGTATTCCCTTTGTCTTCTCAGAAAATACCCAAATACATTAAGGGAAGTGTTCATTCTGATCTGTAACCCACGTTACAAATCTCACATATGACTAGCAAAAAGGAAAAATATGTTTAGGGATGGAAAGGGATGAGACTTTCCCATATATCTCCATAGGCCCATTATATGGCACAACTGCAATGAAAACTGTGTATCTCAGGCAATATATTTTCCATGTATTTGAGAATCTGGCATAATGGTATAAAATTATACTGAAGCACAGCTAAAAAAATCTTCAAAGATTATCACAAGCTGCAAAATAGTGATTTGACATTCATCCCCAAAGGGTATATCATTCAGTGATATCCCTGTATTGTAAACTTAATATTTCCCTACTGAGACAATGCACTGTATTTTACTCAATAACGAGTGGAACATTTATAAAGGCTCATGGCCCCATTAGCTGTGTTGATTGAAAAAACTATGAGTGTTTATCCTTTTTGTTTTTAATTTTAAAATAATGTGTACATATCTCTGCTGATTCAAAATTACCCAAAGTTCCCACTCCTGATTCACTGTTATAGTCATTCAAGATTCTTCCTTCCTTTCTACTTTTCTCCCTCTTTTGTTCTTTTTCTTCTTTAAATGTGAGCATGTTGATGTTAAGCTAACCAATCTATTAAACTCAGTTAAAAATATTTGTATGTGAAATATCAAAAATAAGCAAATTCTTATAAACAGAAAGTCAATTAGAGGTTGCCTTTTAAAGTTGATGTTAATGATAAGTTAATATTTTTCAGGATTTTTGCATCTATATATATGAAATCATGGACTATAAATTTTGATTATATATATTAAATTAAAACACTATTATGCTGACATCCTAGGATGAGTTGCAGAGTAGTCCTCATTTTGTGTAATCTGGAAGAGTTTGTACAAAATATGGCTGATCTCTTCCTTGAAAGTTTGGAAGCACTTGCCTTTGAAATAAACTGAAGGGGAGGAAAGCTGAGGAAGTAAAGGTAGGGAAAATGCAACCCTCAAAATAAAATTTGTTAACTCAAAATGTTTGTGCCTACATTATGGAGCATGAAATAAAGATATAAGCATAGCATTCAAAATTAAAATGAAGGAAATATTGTACTGTTTTCATTGTCACATCTAGTGGTCTTTATTTGGACAGAATAAGTTATTTGTCTTGCCCATGTACATTTTAACAAGTAAAAGTTGGTACTTCATAAGAGACAGGCAATATCCACTTTCCCCTATTTCTTCTTACATTCTTTAACTTATACCATGATACTTCATACAGCAATATCATGTACTAGCTTTGGAGGCATTGGAGATGGGCTTACTGCTTTTCGAGGTTCATTTCACTTTATTGGATAAGTATATTTGTAGTGATTAACTGGATAATTTTTTATGGTCTATTAAGAAACACATTTTAATAATTTACACTTGTCTTAAATTATGTTATAAAATTACTACTAGAGAACTAAACCCATTTTCTCCAGAGGTATCAGTGCTTAGTGAAAGATAAAGAGGGAATTCTTGCTAAAGTTTCTTTCTCAAAGTAAATTAAATATATATGCAGTATTTAACTGATATTCACCAAAGCAAAACAAGGAAGATAAATTGAGATAATTTGCTCATGTTTCCTAAAAACACACACCCACAAACAAATTTTATAATACTTTCTAATTTAGTTAGAATGGCTATAAAGACAAAACAGGAATTAGGACGATAGCAGGAAGCACAGTGAAAGGAATTAAATATGCAGGCAAATTAAGAAATTTGCATCAATGAGCCTAGTAAAAGAATCCACTACATAATATATCTTGAATAACATATACCACAAAATTTCAGAAACCTTCCAATTCTACACTTCACTAGCATAGCTGCGACAACAATCATTGAAGATTGAAAGCCTCTAAATAAATTGTAGGTTTTTTCCCAAAAGACATATGAGCTTGGAAAAGTAACTTCATCCTTCCAAACCAAAGAGTAACTAAGAATGAACACTTTTCAGGCACATCATGTTCAAATTCATCAACATAGTGTTCCTGAAGAGTGCTTATTTTTAAGATGCATTAAGATATTTTATTATATTAATATTCATTGTATATTACAATATTTGAAGAATGCATACCAATAAATGTGACTTTTGCTTCAATTTAAATGAAACAAAATAAATAGAGTTATAACTCAGTTTTTTTTCCTTCATCAAAGTATTGAGCAACAAATGAGCCCAATGCCATCAGCTCTATGTATTTCCTCTTTAAGGTATACATATGTTTGCCATATGACACTAAATATATTGTAAAATATTGTTTTATTTTAGATTAAATCCAAAGAATCCTAATATTCTATGCTACTAGGGACCAAAAAATTCAGCTCTGCTACCACATTACGCTTTTGGTCATCTAAGCAAAGTAAGAGTACATTTTGCTTAAATTGCCCTGAAATCCTTGACAGTCTAATTTTCTGCATCATTTGGTTGCTCTGATTTCTTTGTAGATCAAGATGTTGATGTGTAAATGATAGCTTATTTTATAGAAATAAGGTCCCATCAGAGAAATTCTCTATATTAATATAAGGTTCTGTAAACATGATAGATTAAAAGCTAAGATGCTTAACCATTTTATCCAATCTGCTCTTCAAAGGTGTAGTTCTGTTTACTGGTATATCCTTACTTTTAAAATGGTTGTGTTTATGTGCAGCTGATTTCACTTTAAGATGAGATATATGCTAGAAAGAAAAAATATTTAGGGCCTGAAATAAAGAAAAAACATAATCTATCTGGGAGATTCAAATAATATCATTTCCTCTAGTCATATAAGTCAGAAAACTAAGTAGCAGATGACAGTGAACATAGTTAATACAAACACTGAGCTTGTGAAGAAGGAAAGCTATGTTAGCAGCTACCACATATTATTAAACTGCTATTAGAAGTAAGGAATTTTCTTTTATATCACCTTATGTAATCTACGCAGCACCATGAAAACTAAGTAATTAAGTAAAATCTTATTGGATGAGAGAACTGATAACCAGTTGGATTTATACATTGATCAAAGCCACACAATTACTAACAGAGATAGGATTCAAGCCAAGATTTCTCTGACTCCACACTCTAAACTATTGCCACTCAACCATATTGCAATCCTATTGTGATCTGCCAATATTATGGAATTTTAATCTCAAGAAACAACACAAAAAATATCCTCACCTATTTGAACTCTTTTTTGAAGGTAACAGATCAGGAAATTAAAGCAAAAAAAAACAAAAAAATAAGGTGGCCTCTAGAACTATTAGGTAACTTGGAAAATAAGTTTAAAATATGTTTATCTTCTTCTATAAAAAAAAATCTGAAATTGGCATATACCCAAAAGACAGTTGACATTTAATAATCTCTCCATTTACAATTTTACCTAATTTTAAACACAGCCCTTAATTTCTGGTGTCCCTATTCTGATTATTACCTTTCATCACAAATATTAAATAAATTTCTAATTTACATCTACTGAAATGAATATATAGACATCCCTTCCTATTTTCCCTTCTATGTTCCAGGGAATGCATACTGTTCAACTTTTTTTTTTTTTTTTGAGGTACCGGGACCAGAGATTGAACCTGGGACCTCGTATGTGGGAAGCCAATGCTTAACCACTGAGCTACAATGGCTCCCGCTGTTCAACTTTTAACACAAATCTAAGTAGAACAGATAATCTCTAATTTAAATATTAAAGTCTATATTCCTGTTGAAGATTCAGGCTTATAGTTCCTAGAATATTGTGTAATTGAAGAAAATCTTTCCCTTTTACCTTTGGAACTGAACCGCTCATTCAGTTAATGTGAGAATATTATGTGTTTGGATTCTTATACCAGCTTGTGAAGCTCTTCTTGAAGTCTCCAGGGGATTCCTCAAGGAAAAGGTACACTCTCTTCTGGGACAAAAAAACAAAAAAACACAAGAAAATGTGGGGCTTTTTTGCTTTTTTTTCCCCTATAGCAATCAAGTGAATGTTTCCAGAACAATGAAATACATGATAAAAATGGTTATGTGAATGCACTTTCGATGAGAAAATTTGGCCTCAGGGAACTTAAGTGCTAACCCATATCAGAGTTAACATATAAGTTTATATCTCATATTTTAAGATTATTTACATATTTTTAACAGATATATTCATGTATTTTCTAAGGTATCATTGTAAATGAGAAGCCAAAGAACCTTCTTCAGTTAACAAATGTCAACATGTAGTGCATTATTCCAGAAAAATTTACTTTTTATTATTGAGTAAATCATCATGCTGTTATTTTCAACCAGAAGATAATTGGGGCATATTCCCCTTGGGACATCTCATGTTGGTTCAAACAACTGAGTAAGTGGATATAAACAATCCAAATAAAACATTTCCATAGTGTAAACTTCATCTGCCTTTGTTGTGCCACAGGTAAGAGGAAATTTCAGATAAATTGCATAATATTTTAGGAGGTAGAATTTAAAACATTATGTTCAAATAAGCTTTGAAATCGCTGGTACTAAGTAAACAGTTTAGTTCTTAACAATTGCCTGGGTGAACACATCCATCACAACCTGATTTATGTATAGTTCTAATAGGAATTGGAACCCCATATTTATGAGAAAACACTAAAGAAAGAGAAAATGTAAAATTTATGTTTGTAGTGGTCAATAAGAGTGCTCAAAATTAGGTGCCTACTTTTATCTTCCTACAGAAGAAAACAGCCCTGTTCAAAGTAAGAACAATGGAAGTAGGGACCCAACTTAAATGATCAGGAAACTTTATGAATAAAGAGTAGAACCTTTCAACATTCAGTGGTTTATATTTTGATATAATGAGAAAAATAATTAGTAATTATTTTAAGTATATTTTGCTAGCTGTCTAATCTAGATGTCGTTGCAGGTTACTAAATGTATCATAGTTTCTTAATGGTAATCTCTTGGTTTCATGGTCTTTTTCTCTTGTCTTAATAGCTGAAAAACATTCATATACAACTGGAATCATGTTTTGTTTAATTTCATTTTGTGCCAATGGGTTTTTTAGAATTTATATTTATTTTTGTGTCTCTGTATGTAGTTTGAATGGATCTAAGAATTTGCCCATTTCATCTAGATTATCTATTTTCTTGGTATACAGATGTAAATCGCATCCTCTTATAATCTTCTTTATTTCTGTGGGGTCTGTTGTAATGACCCCTATTTAGTTTCTGATTTTAGTTATTTATTTATTCTCTGTTTTTTTTTTTCATTGTCTAGCTAAAGGTTTATTGATGTTATTAATCTTTTCAAAGAACCAAATTTTGGTTTTATTTATTCTCTGAATTTTTTTTCTTTTCTTTTGAGGTACCAGGGTTGGGGACGGAACCTGAGACCTCCTATGTGGGAAGCCAGCCTTCAACCACTGAGTCACATCGGCTTCCCTGAGCTGTTTTTTTTCCCTCTGTTTTGCTTGTTGTTTGTTTATGTTTTTTCAGAAGGAACCCTGATCTACCATGTATGAGGTGGGCACTCAACAGCTTGAGCCACATATGCTCCCTCACTCTGTCTCTACTGTTTCTTTTTTAAACAAATTAATTTTATTGTTCCATATTAATAAAGAATACAATTCATCCCAAGTGTACAATCAATGGTATTTCATGTAATCACATAGTTGTGCATTCATCACTTCAATCATTATTAGAGCATTTTCATTCTTTCAATAATAATAATAAATAACAAACAAGAAAATCCCTCACCTCTCAATCTCTCAATGCTTTCCCCACTGTATATAGCTGTTGTTTCTGCTATCCGATCCAAAGTGCAATAATCAATGGTTTTGCTATAATCACAATGTTGATTGTGATTGAACGAAAAATTACGTCCATTATCTCAAAAACTTTAGAATAATATCATTATACCAAAAAGAAAGACTCCACAACCCTTAGCATTCCTTTCTCAGATCTACATAACCACTAATCTCATTTCATCTTTATAAATTGATTTATATTCACATTTCATATAATTTGTTTTTTTTTATCTCTATTTCATTTATCTCCCTTGTAATTTTATTATGTCCTTTCTTTTATTCATTTTAGGTTTAGTTTACTGCTATTTTTTTCTAAAACTTCCAATTGTGAGGTTAGGTCTCTGATTTGAGATCTTTCTTCTTTTTATTTTAAACAACTAACCCTATAAATTTCCCTCCCACCACTGCCTTTGCTGCATACTGTAAGATTTGTTATTTTGTGTTTACACTTTCATTTGTTTCAAGGTATTTTCTAATTTTCTTTGTGATTTCTTCTTTGACGCATGTGTTGGTTAACAATACATTGTTGAATTTTCACATATTTGTGAACATTCCAGTCCTCCCACTGTTATTTATTTCTAGCTTTATTCCATTGTGGTTGGAGAGAATATAGGATATTTTTCACTATTTTTAAATTACTTGTGTCTTGGTTTGTGAACTAATATAAAATCTCATGGACAATGGCCCATGTGCATTAGAGAATGATGTGTATTTTGCTGCTGCTTGACAATGTTCTCTAGGAGTGTGTTGAAACTAATTAGTGTATAATATCATTCAATTATTGTATTTTCTTATTGATATTCTTTCTAGATTTTCTATACATTTTTTAATTTGGTGTATTTAATTCTCCTACTTTTAATGTAGAAACATTTATTTCTCCCTCAAATCTGTCAATATTTGATTCATATATTTTGGGGCTCTGCCATTAAGTTCATATATATTTTTAAGAGTTATGTCATCTTGTGTAATTGCCCACATTGTCAGTATATGGTAACTTTCTTTCTCACTAATAACAGTTGTGGAATTGAAGTCCATTTTATCTATTTGTTCCATCCTTTCACTTTCAGCTTTTGAATTTAATGTGAGACTCATGTAAACAGCATAGAGTTGGGCCTTCCTTTTTTAATCCATTCTACCAATCTCTGCCTTTTGACAGAGAAGTTTAATACATTTATGTTTAAAATAACTAGGGATAATAAGAGTCTTTCTTCTGCCATTTAATTATAAGGTCTTTTACATTTTTTGTTCCTCAATTCTTCCACTAAAGCCTGCTTTCATATGTATATAAATTTTTGTATAGAATCATTTTGAATCCCTTCTCATTTTTATCTGTATATATTTTCCAACTATTTACTTTTTGGTTACCCAGGGGCTAAATTTTACATCCTAAATCTTTAACATTCTCTTTTGGTTTGATATCAACTTAATTTCAAAACTATATACATAAACTGTTCCTACACTACTCCATTTCTTCAACTCTTTTTCAACTTTTACAAAATACATTTATATGTGTTTTGTGGCACAAACCATAGATATAATATTAGTTTTTATTAATTTGTGTTTTAGGATCTGCAGGATCTAAAAAGTGGAGATATATAACAAAAAATACAATACAATATTACTGATATTTATAAGTAAACTTGTGTTTACATTTACTTGTGGTCTGTATTTCTTTATACCATTTTGATCCTCTGTCTAATGTCCTTTCCCTTCAGTCCAAATATCTCTCTTTCATTTTGCTTGCAGGGCAAGTCTAGTGGTGAGAAACACTCTCCGGATTTGTTTATCTTGGAATGGCTTAATATCTTCATCATTTGAAAAATATAGTCTCACTGGATATAAAATTATTGGTTAGCATTTTTTTTTCTTTCATCCCTTTAAATGTTTTCTCCTGCTGCCTTCTTGCCTCCAAAACTCTGAAGGCAAAATGAGACTTAGTCTTCAGGGACTCCTATGTACATAGCACATTGCTTTTCTCTTGCATCTTTCAGAACACTCTCATTGTATCTAGCATTCAACATTTGGACTTTTCTTTGTCTCGGCATGTTTCTTTTTGAGTTTATCCTCTTTGGGGCTCATCAGGATTTTTGACTGTGTATATTCCTGTCTGCTCTTAAATTTCGGATGTTTTCTGCCATTATTTTCTTGAATATTCCTTCTGCCCCTTTCTTTTTTCCTTGTATGATTCTAATAATGCATGTATTAGTATGCTCGATGGTTTCTCACAGGTTTTAGGTTCTGTTTGATTTTTTAAAATTATTTTTCCTTTCTGAACCTCAGCCTCAATACATTTTAATTTTTTTACTTTGAATTCACAAATTTTTCCTTCTGTCAGCTCTAATCTACTGTTGAAATTCTCCAAAGAATTTTAAATTTCAGTTATTTCATTCTTGAAATTCAGAATTTCCATTTGGTTCCTTTTTAAAATTTCTCTCTTACTGAGATTCTCACATTGTTCACTCGTTCTTTGTTATATCCTTTATTTTTTTCTTTGTGTTTTCCTTTATCTCCTTGAACATATTGAGGATCATTTTTAAAAAAGTTTTTTCCAAATATGTCCAAAGTCTTGCCTTCTTCCCAGATGGTTTCTAAATTTTTATCCTGTTTCTTTTGATGAGACATCATTTCCTGGTCTTTGTCTTTGATCATTTTTCCTAAATACTGCAATTTAGAAAAATAATTTAAAGTGTTAATTTTGAAATTTATTCTCTGAGTTATCTATTCCTTAATTTTTATCCAGCTCTTGATATGACAGATATTTCCTTGAGTGTTAACAAAAATGACCAAAATAATATATAAAACATTTTTCACATTCTTTGCAATTTGGCTCTGTGTTGGTTGTGTGGTCCTTCAGAACTTAGACCTCCTATCAAGAAAATTAGCCGGAGGTAAATGTGAAGTGCAGATTCCCTTCCTTTCTCAGCCTGAGTCTTGCCACAGGGTTGTGCTTGCTCAAGCTCTGGGAAATCTCTCATTTATAGGAATTTTAATTCCCTTTCTGCTCACTATGAAATGGACTTTCTCTACCTCCTAGTTGCTTTATTGCATGACATAAAGCAGATATTCCTTTACCCTAGACCATTTCACTTAATTATCTGTTATACTGCTTTAGCAGCCCTCAAGCTGCTTCTCTCTGCAATGCAAGTCTGAGAAGGATTTCCTAGTTTGGTGTTTCAGGTTCCACACCCATTAATGGACAGAGGCATACAAGCACCTTATTAGGTAGATAAGGGTTACTCTACTTCTGCAAGAACCATGGTGTGCAGACTGGCTCCAACCTATGCCAAGGACTGGGTGGAAGAGGGGTCAGCAAGTGTGCCATGGCTTTCTCCTACTACTTTAAAATCTATATTTTCCTATTTGGCTCTTGTCCAAATGCTAAAACACTTTACTCTTTTTCATGGTTTTGAGGAAGATGACTGTCATTTTTGCTACTTTTTCACAGATTCTGTGGGAAAATAGCCCAATGGAACATTTTATGCTGCCATCTTAGTTTTACCAATAGTGCTCCACAGAGTTTTTAGAGGGAATAGAAAAACATGGGTTGTCAAGAACTTAGATTTCCAAAGGCAATCAAATGAGCAATTATTTAGTCATTAAAGGACAGCATAATGCTAAGTATTTAAGAAATAAATTTGAATAAAACATAAACTGCCAGACTAATTTTAATTCAACCATAATGTATCTTTCAAATGAATATCTTGATTCATTCTGTTCAGCAAAACTCCAGAATACCTAAAGTACTGGTAACTTTTAGAGATTAGCTCATAAAATGTTGCTTATACATGTTGTCTGTCAATATTTATTCCAATCTTCTTATATAAATATTTATTTATCCATTCTATAGGT
>JAQZBX010054189.1:0-18703 GCA_029593785.1 Cabassous unicinctus | reverse complement strand
CTTGTTAGCCTATCTTTCGGTCAGTGGTTCTCAGAAACTGTTATCTTACCTCAATTCAAATCAATGAGGTCATAAACTGTTCTTCCTTCAATGCCTGGCTTGCTTCACTCAACATAAGGTCTTCAAGATTCATCCATGTTATTCCATGTGTTAGCACTTTATTCCTTCTAACAGCTGAGTAATATTCCATTGTATGTATTTGCCACATTTTGCTTATCCATTCATCTGTTGATAGGCTCTGGGACTGATTCCAACTTTTGGCAATTGTGAACAATGTCACCATGAACATTGGTGTGCATATATCTGTTCGTGTTTTTGCTTTCAGTTCTTCTGGGTATATACCCAGTAGTGGAATTGCTGGATCATATGGAAGATCTATTGTTAGTTTTCTGAGGAACCATCAAACTGTCCTCCACAGTGGCTGGACCATTCCACAATCCCACCAGCAGTGGATGAAGGTTCCTCTTCCTCCATATCCTCTCCAACACCTATATTCTGCTGTTTTTTTGATAGCTGCCATTTGGCTATTAAACTAAATTAAAAAGATTTTATCATTCATTTATTAAAGGGACCACTTTATTTATTTATTTATTTATTTTTCGTGTAATACAGGACCAAAAATAAGTCCTTCTCTAAACCACCCCCCTCACGGAGGAGGCCCTAACTGGGCTCCTGGAAACTAATCAAGCACTTCCCAATTTCTGCATTCCCCAGGGACGCAAAAGTCTGATGTTTGTCAGTGTAGAAGACTTAAAACGGCAGACTCCAGCAGACTCCACCCTTCTGGATCAGAGCCCCTGCGTCATCGGGCTGCATGTAAATGAGGTTAACTCTGCAGATTCACCTCTCCCCTCAGCCTGGTGCTGCTTCAAGCTTGCTTATCTGCTCCCCAAAGTTATGAGGGGGTCCAGGCAGCCAGATCGACAGCTAAAATATCCCCTCTCTGCTTTCTGTCAGAACACTCCATCTCTTGGAGATTGCCCCTCTTCCCAGCTCCGCAGGCCGGGGCTAATTCTTGGGCTGCTAGGCTAATCAACTCCCTAGAAGATTAAGCCCTCCCCTCCTCTGGGTGCTGATTCACTGCAGCTGTTTTGTTCATCTAAGTTGCGGGGGGCTTCAGGAAGTCAAATCCCCAGACAATAAAGCTATCTTACCAGAGTTCCCCCCTCAGAAAATGCCCCCTCCCACCGGGTGGGGTCACCCAGTTACCAGAGGGATGAGAGTCGCACTTCCAACCAGCTTTTTTTTTTTTCCTTCTTCATAAGGGTGGGGGTCAGCCGACTGTGTTAACCACCACAGGCAGGCTTAAAACTCATGAATCTCTATGGTTCAATCCACACTGCCGATCTGTCCAGATAGATGTCCCAAGCTTCTTACTCCACATGCCCACTGCACAGACCCCCGTGCCACACCCCGTCCACTATCTGCCATGATCTGGGAGCTGTCCGCAGTTGCCCCCCTCAGCTGACGCCATCTTGCCCCATCAGCTGTAGTTTTCTGTATATAAGACTTTTACACCTTTAGTTAAATTTATTCCTAGGTATATGATTCTTTTAGTTACTATTGTAAATGGTAGGTTTTTTTCTTGATTTCCTCCACAGATTGCTTGTTATTGGTATAGAGAAAGGCTTCTGATTTTTGAGCATTGAACTTATAGCCTGAGGTGTTACTGAGCTCCTTTATTAATTCTAGAAGCTATGTTGTAGATTTCTTAGGGCTTTCTACGTATAGGATCATGTCATCTGCAAATAATGAAATTTTTACTTCTTCTTTTCCAATTTGGATGCCTTTTATATATTTTTCTTGCCTCAGTGCTCGAGCAAGTATTTTTAGGACAATGTTAAATAGGAGTGGTGATAGAGGGCATCCTTGTCTTGTTCCCAATCTCAGAGGGAAGGTTTTTAGGATTTCACCATTGAAGATGATGTTAGCTTTGGGTTTTTCATATTTACCCTTTATCATGTTCAGAAAGTTTCCTTCTACTCCTATATTTTGCAGTGTTTTTATCAGGAAAGGGTGCTGTATTTTGTCAAATGCTTTTTCTGCATCTATAGAGATGATCAAGTGATTTTTTTCTTTGAATCTGTTTATGTGGTGTATTACATTGATTGATCATCTTATGTTGAACCCTCCATGCATACCCAGAATGAAACCCATTTGGTCATGGTGTATAATTCTTTTGATATGTTGTTGAATGTGATTAGCATGCATTTTCTTGAGGATTTTCGCATCAGAATTTATTAGAGAAATTGGTCTGTAATATTTCTTTCTTGTGGAATCTTTGTTTGGCTTTGGTATTAGGGTAATGTTGCCATCATAGAATGAGTTAGGCAATGTTCCTTCTACTTCTATTTGTTGTGAGAGGTTAAGCAGGATTGATGTTAGCTCTTTCTGAAATGTTTGGTTGAATTCAGCTGTGAAGCCATCTGGTTCTGGGCTCTTCTTACTTGGGAGGTTTTGGTGACTGAGTCTATCTCTTTACATGTAACTGGACTGTTGATTACATCAATATCTTCTTTCATCAATGTAGCCTACTTGTGAGTTTCTAGGAATTTGTCCATTTCCTCTAATTTATCATTATTTTTAGCATATAATTTTTCAAAGTATCCTCTTATGATACTCTCTTTTCTGTGTGGTCATTAGTGATATCCCATTCCTCATTCCTTATTTACTGTATTTGTCTCTGCTCTCTCTTTTTCTTTGTTAGTCTTGCTAAGGGTTTGTCAATGTTATTGACTTTCTCGAAGAACCAGCTTTGGTTCTGTTTATTTTTTCTTCTACTTTCTTATTTTCTCATTCATTTAGTTCTGCTCCAATCTTTGTTATTTCCTTCTTTCTACTTTCCTTGGGCTTAGTTCATTGTTGTTTTTCCAATTCCTCCAAGTGTGCAGTTAAGTCTTCAATTTTAGCTGTTTCTTTTTTTAGTATGAGCTTTTATGTCTATGAATTTCCCTCTCAGTACAGCTTTAGCTGCATCCCATAGGTTTGCGTAGGTTGTGTTGTCATTTTCTTTCATTTCAAGGTAGTTGCAGATATCTTTTGAGATTTCCTCCTTGATCCTCTCTTTGTCTAAGAGTGTGCTGTTTAACTTCCAAATCTTTGTGCCTAATGTGGTTCTCTCGCCCTTTGTGATTTCCAATTTCATTCCATTGTGGTCAGAGAAATTACTTTGTATAATATTAATCTTTCTGTATTAATTGAACATTGTTCTTTGTCCAAGCATGTGGTCTATCTTGTAGTATAATCCATGTACACTCGAGAAGAATGTATATCCCACTGTATTTGGCTGTAGCATTCTGTACATGTCTATTAGGTCCAGGTACTCTATTGTATTATTGAGAGTCTTTGTTGCTTTTTTGACTCTCTGTCAAGACGTTCTGTATAATGGAGATAATGGTGTATTAAAGTCCCCCCTATAAATATAGAAGCATTTATGTCTCCGTTTAGTTTTTCCAGTGTTTGCCTCATGTATTTTGAGGTGCCCTGATTAGGTGCATAAATGTTTATAATAGTTCTCTCTTCCTGAAAGATTACCCCTTCTACTAATATATCGTGTCCATCTTTCTCTCTTACAATAGTTTTGCACTTAAAGTCTATTTTGTCTGATATTATCATAGTTACTCCTGATGATTTTTGTTATTGTTTACTTGTAAAATTTTCCCCAGCCCTTCACTTTCAGCCTCTTTCAATCCCTGAGTCTAAGGTGGGTTTCTTGTAGACAACATATAGATGGATCATAATCTTTATCCATTCTGCCAATCTGTGTCTCTTGACTGGTGAGTTTAATCCATTAACTTTCAGTGTTATTACTCTCAATTTATTTCTTACATCAGCCATATTTTCTTTGGGTTTATGTATGTCATATGTCATTTTTATTTCTCTTTTTGTCTTTTTAGTTGTTCTTACACTCTCCTCCAAATTTCTCTCTCCTGTTTTTTTCCTTTCAACCTGCAGAACATCCATTAGTATTTCTTGAAGTTCTGGTTTCTTATTGGCATACTCTCTTAATTTCTGTTTATCTGTGAATATTTTGAACTCTCCATCATTTTTGAATGCCAGCTTTGCTGGATAGAGAATTTGTGGCTGGAAGTTTTTTTCTTTTAGTACCTTGATGATGTCATACCACTGTCTTCTTGCCTCCATGGTTTCAGATGAGAAATCAGCACTTAATCTTATTGTTCTTCTCTTGCATGTGATAGTTCTCTTTTCTCTTGCTGTTTTGAGTATTTTCTCTTTGTATTGAGCATTGGACATTTTGATAATTATATGTCTTGGATTAGGCCTGATGAGATTTATACTGTTTGGGGTGCGCTGTGCTTCCTGGACATGTATGTCCATCTCCCTCAATAGGGTTGGGAAATTTTCAGCCATTATTTCCTTTAGCACTCTTTCTGTTCCCTTTCCTTTCTCTTCTTTTTCTGGGATACCTGTAATGCATATGTTTATATGTTTTGTGTTGTTGGTAAATCCCTAAGTCCCTGCTGAATTTTTTCTATCTTATTATCTCTCTGGTCTGCTATCTGTTTGATTTCAGATGTACTGTCTTCCACATCACTAATTCTTTCTTCTGCCTGTTCAAATATGCTGTTATGTGATTCCAGTGCCTTTTTTATTTCTTGGATTGTGCCATTCATCACATCATATCCGTTACCTTTTTATGTATGTTTACAATTTCCTCAGTGTGTTCTCCCAGTGTCTTCTTAATATCCTTAATCTCTTCCTTCACTTCATTAAGTTTTTCCATTATTTGTGTTTGGACAGCTTTGACTAGTTGTTAGATGCTCTGTTTCTCTTCCTGGTTTTTAGTTTGTTCATTGGACTGGTCCATGTCTTCCTGTTTCTCAGTATGGTTTGCAATTTTTGGTTGCCCTCTGGTCGTCATTTTATCTTGATGGGTTTATTCAGTTGATTAGCTTCTCTCTCTGCTCTATAAGTTTATTTAGCTGGTGGTTCTGTATGTGTGTTAAATTTTCTCTTTGACACTTTGTTCCTCTTGTTCTAGTTCCTTCCTTTTTTCTATGTTCACTTTAAGGAAAAAGATTAGGGCCAGAGGAAACCAAAGAAGTAACAAAGGAAAAAGGATAATATTAATATTGACAAAAATTAGAAGAGGGGCCATATAAGACTTAGTAAAATGAATATTTAGCTCATGTAGGCAGTGTAGAGTAATAGGGAAAGAAAAGTGGAGTACCTACAATGGAATGGGAAGCCAAATAGAGAAAAATACATAGAATGATTTGAAAGGCCACAATGATGAGGAGAGAGAGAAAGAGTAAAGAAAGGCCTGAAGGGAAAAAGTTAATAATAAAAAAGAAAAAAATAACAGAATAGACAAGATAGAAATCAACACCCATGAAGTTGAGGTCTAATGAAAAAAGTTGGAATGTAAGAATCACAACAGAAACAGAAGTAGAATGATGAAGGAAGGACAAGAAATAGTGTGGGTAGACAAAATCAATATACACAGAGAATGGGAAATCAAGGAAGAAGAAGCACAGTAAAAAAGAAACAAGCTAGCAGCACCTAATTAAAAAAAAAGGTGGGGGCATGAAAGAGGAAAGAAAAGCAAGAAACAAACAAGGAGACAAAGAAAAACCAAAAAAACACACAAGGAAGCAGTCAAACAAAACTAAGGAAGGACAGCATTCCTTTTGGGCCCTTGTGGAACCTCTCAGCCTGCCTGTGTTCATCCACCTATTACCCTGCAGGCTTCTTTCTGCAGGTTTTGAGGCAGATTTTAGCTGGTAAACTAAGTTAAAATTTTTTTAAGTAATTTTTTTTTTTTTGGAGAAATAATGGACCCAAAAGAAGGCCTCTTCTTGACCACCCCCTCTGCCGAGGGGACCCTAAATAGACTCATAGAAATCTATCAAACACCTCCCACTGCCTGACCCCCTCCCAAGGGGAGCTGAAACTCTGATACTTCTTAGCATGGAACTTTAAAATTGGCTGACTCCACCCCCTTCCAAGTCAAGCCTTTGTATCCCAGGTTGGCTAGGTAAATCAGGTTTCTTCAGCAAATTCACCTCTCCCTTCAGCCCAGCAACCCTTCAACCCATCTGGTGTGCTCCTCAAAGCTGCAAGGGGGTCTACGCAGCCAAACCCACAGAAACAATACCCCTGTCCACCCTCTGCCAGAAACCTCCCACTCTCAGAGAATGCTCCGTCTCACCAGGTTGCTGAGAGGAGTTAGGGCTTGCCATAGCCCTTTGCCCCAAGGGTGGGTCTTAGCTGTCTGCATCCAAGATTTCCAGCTGGGGAAATCTCATGATTTTATCTTGAGGAATCCACCTCACTGTCCAGCTGCCTACAGATTGATGTCCCTAAGGTTCGTACTCCCTGGGCTCCCAAAACAGACCACTCAGGCAGGATCCTTTCCCCAATCAGCCATCCTTTGTGAAAAAGATGGTAAGTGCCCACTTAAACTGATGCTATCTTGACCTTCACCCTGGCATATTGCATTTTGACAGACCAAAAGAATAAAACAAACTGGAAAATAATTATAAGAGAGAAAAATGGATAATGTAATAAGGAATTTACAGGGGAATGCAGGAACCAGCAGCTGTGGGAATTGACTTAATCTGAGGGAAAATTGCCTAAATATTGTGAAAGATTGGGGATTTCTGTAGATTCCAGAAAAGATCCTGCCAGTGTGGGATCCTTTGATTGGATTGGACTCATTTGGGAGGGGCTTAGATTTGATTACTTCAGTGAGTCATGACCTAGCGTGGGTTTTAGCCCTCTTGTGGGAGTCCTTTTTAAAACATACAGAGAGACAAAGAAAAAAGCAACAGAGAAAGAGAAACCCTGAGAGGCAGAGAGAGAGGACCTGGAGGCTGAGGCTGCAATCAGTGGAGAACAGTGGCCCAGAAAGAGAGCCCCCATGAGGCTAAGAGAGAGTCCTGGATGAAAGGGGAGAGTGGAGACATATACCTGATTGCCCACAGCTAAGCCTGGAGAGATAGCTTTGCTTGGCACCTGGAATTGCACAGAGCTACCATTATGCACTGCCATGTGCCTGATCACCCACAGATGTAACTTGTGTGATACAGCATCTCTGATGATACCTTGATTTGGAAACTTTCACAGCCTTAGGACTGTAAGCTTTTAACATAATAAATTTCCAATATAAATGTCAATACATTTCTTATATATTGTTCCCAGAAGTTTTTAGCAAACTAAATCAAACATAAAACCTGAAGAATAAAGGAATGAAATTTTGGTTAAGTATGAGAAAATCTGACCAATTGAAAAGGGTTGTACTTGTAAGTCAACAAGGAGAATAGAAAGCTAGTGAAGTGCTGGTGTGTTGGCTCAGTGGCACCACTAGGTATCATTTAAGTAGCAGGTAGGATTCTGGCAGGTAAGAAAGGTGGTCTCAAGTGTTTACGGTGAAGGATATACTTACAGTTTTGAGTACAAATTTGAGAATAATTAAGGGATGACAAGGTACAGAGAATGTAGATAAAGAGAGTAGCTTATGACACCCCTTGGCTTGGAATGACAAGGGAAGGAAAAGGGCTTACAAAGTCAAAACAGATTCAGATCCATGGAAAGTGATGCCTGGCACATCATGAAGGGATGCACCAACTCTCAGAAATGTGGTGTGTTGATGCAAAGAGAAAGCAAGGAAAATACTTTCCTCTTTCATCCCAAGTTTTCTCATCATCATGATCTTCTGGTGTTTTGATTCAGGAATCCTAACTATAACTCAGCAAATAACCAAATTGAATAAGGCAGACACAGTGCATAGGGACCAGTTTTCCCAGCACAGAACAGAACAAAGAAGTATAAAGAATGGTTCTGAACTCAAAGAATTAAAATCATCCCCAGTCTTCTCTCTTTCTTCCCTGACATCTTGAGCATAGGTCTTCATTCTCATAAATTTGCCCTAGGATTACATAATGGCATTTTTGGCAGCAGGGATCATGCTTGTGTTCCAGGCAAGAAGTAATCAACTAACCAACTACAGGGAAAAATTCTCTCTGTTTTTAAAATTTTTGACTATGTCTCACAACCTTCTTCTCCCTTTCTGTCTCCTGTAGTTGTTTATTGGATGGGCATGACAGGGGTGTAGAGATATTATTAGTTTATGTGGTGCTGGTTTGTGAGGGGGTAGGGTGGGAAGGGAGTGTTGTACTGTCCATAGAACTAGGGGAGGGACGTTGGGGGATGGACCAGGAGAACACTGGGGATATGCGGGTATGTGGTTAAAACTACAACGTTGGGAATTTTCTTTTGGCAATTTGACAAGGGAGGGTGATTGGTTTAGGGTATTGGATGCGGGGGGCATTTGGGTCAGGGCACACCCGTGGCAGGCTTCTAAGGAGTGTTTGAGTGTTCATCTTGTCAATGTGTTCTATCAGTGGGTGGAGACGCCCATAATGAGTGGGAAGGTGTTGCGCTACCATCCTGGGGTGTATTGCTATGTTCTCAAACAGAGGGGCAAGAATCTTTCAAGAGCATAGGCAGTGTCTAATAGGGGAGGCCAGACCAGTATGTCAAACCCTCAGTGCTGTTGCAATTAACTATGAGTCTTATTCTTCAAGGAAGGTGGTTGCTATGGGTCCCAAGGTGAGATTGAGGGAAGAATAGATGGAATGTGGGGCATTTTTGGGGGGATGGAGTTGTTATACATGATCTTGTAATAATTCATACAGGCCATGTTCAATTTCAGCACTATTTATAAAAGTGTATGATCTAAAATGTAAACCAAAATGTAAATCATTGACCATGGTTAGTAGCAATGTTTCAATATTTATACATCAATTGTAACAAATGTATCATCCACATGTAAAATGTTCTTATTAGGAGAAAGGGGAAAACAGGGAGGATGTTGGGTATATGGGAATCCCCTATATTTTGTATATGACTTTTCTGTAACTAAATCTTCTTTGAAGACAAAATGAAAAAAAAAAAGACACTTTGTGGGATAAACAGAAGAAAATGTTTCTGTACATACAAGATAACAGATCTTACAGTAATGAAAAACATAATGTCAAAAATTATTTTTTAATTTTATTAATTAAAAAAATTTTATTCCAAATTTTAAAAAAAATTGTATTTTATTTATTACTTTTAAAATCTATTATTATTATTATTTCCTTTTCTTATTAATTGCATTTGATTATTTTCTTAGCTTCATTTTTTTAAGAAGTTTTGGATCACAGAAGGGTTGCAACTCTGGCAGGGAAAGATAACTGCTGTGGGGTGTCAGTGATGGGGGATGCATGGGAGGAGGTTCACCTGGGGCATAGCTATAAGGCATACAAATGTATTCAGTTGTTCAGGAGGCATTGTCATGATGGATGGAGAGTCGCACAATAACAGCAAGAATATTGACTTCCCATCCTGGAGGGTTCTGTCACATTCTCTAATGGGACAACAAAAATCTGCCATGTACAAGGGTAGTGACTAGTGAAGGAGGATGGACAATTGATGGGCCCTTGATATTGATGACTATAGTAATGAACCTTTACTATTGAAATAGAAACTTAACTTAGTATTATAGGGTGCCTAAGTGTTACATCTTGAGAGCTTCCTTGTTGCCTAAATGTGGCCTCTCTCTAAGCCAAACTCAGCATATAAATGCATTATCTTCCCCTCAGCATGGTATATGACTCCTGGGAATGAGCCTTCCTGGCACTGAAGGATTACTATCAAGCAACAGCTAGCAATGCAACTGGAAAAAGTCATTGACCAAAAGGGAGAAAGGTAAAAACAAATGAGTTTATAAAGCTAAGAGGATGCAAAATGCATGGGGAGTTCATTCCAGAGGTTCTTTTTATACATGTCTTAGTAGGATCTCTTGACTGCCAAAGTAAATATTGCCTCAAATAACTGAGACATCCAGACACTATAGGAAGGGCAAACAGCTCAGTAGTTTTGTGCCCTGCCAGAGGACCCTACTTAGGAATTTAGGCTCCCTAGTGTGACAGGATTGGACTCAGTTGTGGTTTCCCTACACATGGCTCTTCTGTCACTTCTATTTGAACCTATAGTAAGTTCTAGAGTTGATAGCTGTATATCTAATAAACTTAAATCTTTGGGCTGTGCATGTGTCAGCTGGGCCCTGAATCTCATTGGAGTTGTGAAAGCTACTCTCCAGCTCATTGGACTTAGCCAGGACAACTAACAAGGAGATGATGATGGACAATGACCATCCCAAGGAATAGAGAGAGTCTGCAACTGCAAGAAAGATGGGCCCATACATCTATGCCATGGGATCCAAGCCCCCTCTCAATTAGAGGTGGAGAAGGCATCATCATCCCAGAATCATCAGTGTTGGGGAATGAACAATGGACTAGAGTAGACTTACTGGTATTCTAGCATAGACTTACTGTGGTTTCTAGCAATGGAAGAAATTTTATCATTGATATGGAGGCAATGGCTACTGGAGATTCTGAGGGGAAGGTGAGGGAAAAGAGGTGTAACATGGGAGCATTTTTAGGACTTGGGAATTGCCCTGAATTACATTGCAATGACAGATACTAGCCATATATCTTGTCATAACTCACAAAATTGTGCAGGAGAGAGTGTAAACTACAATGTAAACTTTAATCCAAACTCAGTGGCAATGCTCCAAAATGTGTTCATCAATTGCAATGAATGTACCACACTAATGAAGTATGTTGTTTATGTGGGAAAATGTTGGAGGGGTTGGGAGTGGGGCATATGGGAATCCCTTATGTTTTTTATATAACATTCATGTAATCTAAGTATCTTCTTACAAAATAATAAAAAGTATATTTTTAAAATAATTGAAAAAAAATTTTAGCTATGAAAGTTAAATCCCAAAGATTTCCTACATTTTGTTGGTCAAAACTGGGTCATCTGTAGCTTCAAGATAGATAGATAATTAAGTATATAAATCTGGTCACATTACTTTCTCAAACAAATTGAGGTTCAACAAGTTAAGGAATAAATGAATGATGCATCTCCAGTAGAAATTATCAGGTTGAGCAAAAGTTGAGTGGAATTATCTTAGTGGAGAGTGAGGGAAGGGAGTATCAGACAGAAAGAATTATCAAGGACTTGAGGTTTAGAAAGGGCATGTTATGGGAGAAGGAGTAGCTCAGAGTTGCAAGTATGAGGTCCCAGGTTCAATCTCTGGTATCTCCTAAAAATAAAGTGCATGTTAAGTGTCAGAAATTGGAATCAATTCAATATTTGAAGAAAGTAAAATGAGTAGTAGGAATCACTAAGTAGAGGCAGGAAAGGAACGAGGGAGCCAACCTTTTTGTGCCATTCAAGTCATTTTAAAGAATATAGGTTGAAAAAAATGAGGTAGTGAACATGAAAACCCCACAAGAAATAAATTTTGGTGACAGTAGAAAAAATTGGGAAAGTGAACATGAAAACTACAGAAGAAAGGATTTTTGGTGACTACACAAATGTAAAATTATTACATAAATATAAAACACAGTTAAAAGCCTAAAAACAAAGGAAAATATTTTCTACACACATGCCATTGAAAGTTTTTATGTTATCAATTCAGAAAGATAACATACAAACCACAGAAAAAAGCTCAACAACACAGCAGGAAAAAGTGTTTAAGTTAAGAAGAGAAACTATCTGAGCTATTTACTTACCACTATGCATAGAAAATATATGAAAACTTATGGACAATCAAACATATATGTTAAACAATAATTGAATCTTTGTCATCTGAAATATAGGCAAAAATGAAATAATAATTCCTATGTTGGCAATGGTGTGGAAGAATAAACTCTTTTTACACTGTTTCTTGGTACCTTACTGAAGAAAACAATAGAGATATATTTGAAAAGTGTCATGCCATCATAAAAAAATGTTCATATGAGAGTTTATTGAAGTGCTGTATATAATTGGAAAATAGAAACAATGTTAATATCCAAGTAGAATATTTGTTTGACAAATCATTATATACCATATTTTATAATAGAATACTTTCCAAATATTATAATCCACACTCACAAACATAGATGTTCAGTTAGGTAGTTATAGATAGATGATAGATAGGAAAGTAGATAAACAGATATATAGATACATAGATAGATAGACAGACAGATATGTGTGGCAATGGGTAATGTACACAGTATATTGTTGAAGGGAGAAAACAAATTATAAAACATTATGCATAGTTGGATACTATTTTATACATGTATGTGTAATTGCATTTAATGCTGCCATCCAATGGAACATGACATTTCACAGCAAAAATTCCTAAATATTTTTCAATGTAAAATGAGGGCTTGGGGAAGCACATATGAGAAAGTCTGGTGACAATATGGATAATTTATAATTTTTTAAATTGCTTATCTGTCTCTCCCTATAATAAACATGAAATTAAAAATTTTAAATCCACAGAAAAAATTAAAAAAATAAAATAAACAAATGTTTTTCCTAAGTCCTGAAAGGCCCACAACAATAATAGTACATGTCTGTTATTCAGGATCTTATTTTTCTTTTTCTTTCCTTTAGCTTCCACAATTTCCATCTTATTCTGATCTCTGAGTGAGGTGTACTCAAAAGTTCCACCCAAGGAATATGTATGCTTTCTGTGGTTTACACTTTGATTTTATCCTATCTAAAATATCCTAATAACTCAAACTGAGAAATTAACATAAAAAGTGAATCTGAACTGGTGGTGCTCTTAGGGTAAATGGTAATAGAGTTATATAGTTAAAAGATTCCTATAGATCAAGCTATGGCTAAATTGAATTCACAATATGATATTAAGAAATTAATGGGCAAAAATCTCTAGTAAGAATTTGAAGACATAACAAATAACAGTTTAGTTCCCCAAGGAACTCCCGGAATAGAGCTAGCCAGGAGAGGCCAAGAAAAAACTATTCTTTAAGGAGATAAGATGCATAAAATAAGAATGGAAAATGAAAGAAAATATTTGTTAATACCAAATTAGCTCAAATCATAATCTAATGGAAATAGTCATAGAAGTAAAAAACTTTATGGATTAAGTAGTAGATTAGACACCATTGAAGAGAGAATTCATGAAATGGAAGCTAGATCTGAACTCAGCACAAAGAGGTAAAAGGAGAGAAAAAACAAAGAGCATCAGAGACAGAGGATGAGAAGAAAATGATCATGACTGATTACTAATTCATAGATTTTAACTAAAATGTATGAATAAATAACTTTTTTTCCATTGAGGTGTGTGTGACAGTTTGGGGCTTTTTGTGAATCACAGAAATGATCATGTTCTTGGAGCTTATCCATTCCTGTGTGTGTGGGATCTTTTGATCAGATTGATTCAGTGATATATGTCCCAGGTTGGTCTTGACCCTCTTGCTGGAGTCCTTTATAAATGGATGACTGAAAGAAGAGACACAAAGGGAAGAGCAGCAGAAAGAGAGAATGCCCACAAGGCTGCAATCAGTGGAGCACAGAGACATTTGAAGAGGCCCCTGAGAGACTAAAAGAGATGATTCCCAAAGGAGAGGGGAGGGACAAGCTATATGCCTGATCACCCACAGCAGATCTCCAGGAAAAATGAACTTGGAGGGGAAAGCTGAGACTTCAGCAGAGACTGACCAGTGTGTGCCTTGCCCCATGGCAGGAGTCCAGGATCACCAGCATCCAAACTTGGGTGAAACAGAATCTCCAATGATGCCTTGATTGGGATATTTTCAAAACCTCAGAACTTTAACCTTTTAACCTAAAAAATTCCCTTTATAAAAGCTAGCAATTTTCTGGTATTTTATTCCTAGCAGCTTTTACCAAACTAAGACAAGGTGGTTCCAAATGTTTTCTTATTTTGAACAATGCTGTAGTGAATAATGATGCACATGTTTCCTTGTATATACCTATACATATTCCACCAAAGTATAATTCTTGGAGTGGGAATACTGGGTTGTGAGAAAAGTGTTTGTCCAACTTATTTGCTATTTCCAAATGATTTTCAAAGGAGGTCAATTTATGCTGCCATCAGCAGTGGAAGATAATTCCCATTACTCCCATTTTAAATTTTCACCAATCAGATATCTGTGAAATGGTACCTCATTATTGCTTTAATTTGCATTTCAGTGATTAGGTTACCTTGAACTATTTTGCATATAGCTATTAGCAGTTCAGTTTTACTTTTCTGTCAATTGCCAATGTCATTGCATATATTCCTATTGGTTGTTTAATTTTCTTATTGATTTGACTGTGATCTTCATGTATTCTGCATACAAATGAGTTTTAAGTGATTCAAATGTGAGCTGAAAATATTATTAACAGGTCATAGTTTGCAGCTTAATTTTGGTGTCATTTGGGGACAAGGTTTTACTTTGTAGTAAAATTACTACTGTCATTATGATTCACTCTTTTTGTTTTTTGTCCTGAGATTTATTTCCCTATTCTGAAGTTATAAATAAAAATAGTATTAGTCAGGGTTCTCTAGAAACACAACCAATATGATATATATATATATATATATACACACACACACACACACACACATATACATATGTAATTATTAAAGGAATTGGCTCATGTGACCAGGGATTAGCAAGACAAAATTCTATAGGGCAGGCCACAAGCTAGAAATTACAATGAAGGTGCAGTTATATTCCACAGGAGAAACAGGCTAAATGATGTACAGGTAGACATACATTTTGACTGCTTAAATACTTGGTTCTGTCTTAATAATCAGAAAACTGATTGGATGAGGTCACCCCTCTTATTGCTAAGGGCAATCTCCTTTGTTGTTTGTAAATGCATTCAGACATAGTTGCAATCAAATGATATGGATGCTAATACATCTATAAAATACCATTATAGTAACAATCAGGTCAGTGCATGCTTGAGCAAAAAATTATACACCATAAATTAGTCAAAGTGACACATAATTAACCCTCACAAAAAAGTTTTATCTAAATACACTGTTCTGTTTGGAGTAGTACTCCAGAATAGAGAGGTGGAGAGAAATACAGATAGAGATAGAGATAGAGATAGAGATAGATAGAGATAGAGATAGAGATAGATAGAGATAGAGACAGAGAAATATATATAAAGCTATCTATAAATTCAATGTATATTAATTTAAATTTAAGTATATATAAATTTAAAAATACTTATTTGTATATATACTTTTTTATTAGAGAAGTTATTGTTTTACAGAAAAATAATTCATAAAATACAGTGTTTCCATGTACTACCATATTATTAATACCTTGAATTTGCATTGTACATTTGTTACAATTGATAAAATCACATTTTAATAATTGTGGTATTAACTATAGCCCATGGTTTACCTTATGGTTCTCTGTTAACACTTAAAATGTGACAAAACTTTTTTGTGACATAAAGCTAACTAATCTCTATACATTTATTTAAGTTTATTTACTTATTGGTTAATTGAGACATTTTTAAAAATTGCTTATTCTATTTACTGAGTATGGATTGCACTGGAGGCAAAAATGGAAGTAGGTAGACCAGTCATCAGGCCATTGTTCCATAAAATAAATTGTGGTGGTTTAAACTATGTTGATAATGATGGGATGGGACAAATGGGCATGTCCAGGATATATTGAAGAACTTGAGCTAACAGAATTTATCAGATGCTCAAATTATGATTTTGCAAGTGGAGACTACGACCCCTAATTTCTTGGTTTTGCTTGCTCTTATTCCTTTTAGCATTTTGGCCATTTCCCCCAAATGGTTCAGATTAGGTCAAATTAACAGCATTACTTAGGGTGCTCTGGTAATGGCTATAGTAGAGAACATTGTGGAGTCTTCAACTCCCTCCCTACTACCAGGATCTATGAACCTGAATTACTAAATGAGACTGAGATGAAGGAGCTAGCAAAGCAAGAGCAGAGGCTTACTAGGGCATCCAAAGAATAGATTAGGGCATGGAATAAAATGTGCAAGCAGCTGCCATAAAAAATCTGTTGTTCATTTTTCTGAACATATATTTCCAAGTATCCTTAATAGTTAGGTCCATGATTAAGTGGTAGCCAACTGAATGTAACAGGAATGATAAGAGTCATTTCCAAGTCTTCCCATAGAAAATTCCCAGGGTTTCCCTTAATATTCTGATCTATTTCTAGGTGGCATATGTGTATTGCATATGCAGAACTTCCATCAACCTGGGGACTGAATTAATGGATGAATTGATGACTGTCACCACTCCTGCTGATCTGGAAACAAGTAGACTGTTCTTTGAATAAGACAAACTTTTATTGCATTGAATTCATTATAACTTTGGGTCAATTTATTGCTGATGCCTAGTTCATCATAAATAAAAGAGATATGGGAATTCAAAGTGGCTTGTGCCATAATATAAACCATAAATATATGGCATTTTTGAACTCATATTAATAGGGCTTTAGCTATTTGAAATGATTTTCTAGTTTTCATATCTCTTTTCCCATTTTGTTAATTTTGTTTTACCTTGAATCATGCTTCCACATATCTTTAGACACATATCCTGAATAGTTTTTCCAGTTCTCATTATTTAAATTTTAGTAACTATTTTTCCTTCTAAGATTGTTCCTTTTTTATAGCATCTTGGTCTTTTTCCTCCCTCTCCTTATTTTAGGGGGACTGCCTTCTACTGCATATGAATTGCCTTTTTTTCCAGTGAGTACTTTTAAAAATTCCTGTGTATTTGATTTGGCACTCTATCTTCCATTTTACAGAATTTCCTCAAATGTCTCCTGGTTCACCATGACAGTTTGATATGATTTAGGAATTCACCAAAGAGATATCGATTATTTCTGTAAACTGGTCTATTTCTCTGGGTATGATACCCCTTTTATTGTACTAAATTCAGAGGTTTCAATTTTACTTTATGAAATCAAAACTAAGGTTTTGATTTGACCACATCATTAGGGTGTGAAGGATTGAGTCCCTGCCTCCTTGGTGGACTATATATTTGGTTGCTTAATCAATAACAGAGAAGTAGATATACAGAGAAGAGCACAAAGGAAGAGAGACAGCTCCATAGTAAAAGCAGAAGTCCTGTGAAGAAAGATGAACATGATAGTTTGAAGCTGAAGAGGACAGAGCAGCTGAGAAGCCCTGAGAGAAAAACAATATGCCAGCCTTTGCTGAGATCAGAAGATGCTGAGACCATGGAGCCTTAAGGGGAAGAAAGAAGGCTGAACACTTGCAGACATCACCCACCATCTTGATTCAACATGTGGCAAATCACTTCAGGTGAAAAAGTACGTCTTATGGTACCTTGAGCTGGACTCTTTAGGGCCTTGTGACTGTAAGCTTCTACCCCAAATAAATACCCTTTATTAAAGCCAATAAGTTTCTGGTACTTTGCATGGCACTCCTTTGGCTGACCAATACAGAAATTAGTACCAGGATTGGGTGGGGGGGGTGATTTTGTAACGTACAAAATGCTGGAAGCATTTTATAAATGGATTAGTGATATTTTTTGGAGGAACTGTGAGATCCTGGATAGAAAAGGCCTAGAGTGCTTTGAAGAGACTTTTGGTAGGAATATGGATGCTAAAGAGACTTTTTATAAAGACTTAGAAGTAAATGATGAAACTATTATTGGAAGCTGGAGGAAAGGTGATCTGTGTTTTAATGTCAAAGAGAATTTAGCAAGATTGACTCCTGATGATGTATGGAAGGCAGAATTTGAAATCTATATGTTTGGACCTTTAGCCAATGATATTTCCAAATTAAATGTGGAAAATACAGCCTGGCTTCTCCTTGCAGCTTATAGCAAAATGTTAGAGAAAAGAGAAGCTGATAACTGAATTGTTGTACACAAAGAAAACAGGAACTGATTCCAGAAATTCCAAGCCTCTAGAAATCAAGGCCCCAAACAATAGTGCCCCATTTGAGGAATTAACCAAACATGGAACTTTTAAGTCAGGATTGAAAATGCAGCTATCCAGGAAAGACTTGTGGAAAGTTTTACTATCTGATTGCTTGAAGCCCTGCTTCCTGCAGACTAAACCAAGAAGGTTTTTGAGAGAGCTGTATGAAGGAAACCAATGTCAGCCTGGACTAAAATGGATGTGTAGGGAAGAGATGAAGGAGAAAATTATTTTAAGAGGAAATCCATGGAAGCTGAGATCTGGAATTAAGACATCTCCTTGGGCCAAGAGTGGAAAGCCACCCAGATGTACAGAGAGAGTTTGTCCTGGCAATTGAAGAGGGTGGATGTTCTGGCCCACTGTTCAAGGAGAGTTTTGCTGCCCCAGATTACAGAGAGGGTAGAGCATATTCCCCAAGGGTTAGGGAGAGTGAAGTCAACACCCCATAGGTCTGAGAAAGGTGGGCTTATCCCCATAGATTAGGGAAGTTAACATTGCCACCTTATTTCTTTGATAGAGTTTGGCATGTATGTGAGAGATTACGAAGAATGTTGCCACACCCTCACTATACTAAGGGTTTGAGACTCTACCCCAAATATTGGATAAAGTGTGGCCATCACCTTAATGTTCTTGGAGGGTGAGTTCTGGTGCTCAGTCACCACCCAGATGCTTGATGAAGGTGGAATCAAGAAAATGGTCATTGGGAAAGACTGTGGAAAGGGTGCATCCTAATGAAGATCTACAGAGAAGAAACCATCATCTTAAGAATGACTTTCAGACTTTGAAAATGAATGTAGTATTCCCTGCAGGTTTATGGAACTGTTCTGGACCCATAACTCATGTTTCCCTCCCAGTTTTTCCTTAGTGTAGTGCAAATGTTTGTCCTTTGTCCATTTGTGTTTCAGAAGCAGATAAATTGTTTAGTAAGTTTCAGA
>JAQZBX010054188.1:0-18695 GCA_029593785.1 Cabassous unicinctus | reverse complement strand
GCTGCTTGTGTTTGCTGTGTCCATTTTGCTGTGTGTTTTTTTCTATGTCTGCTTATCTCACCCTTGCTGTGAGGTCTTGCTGCATCAGCTCACCGCGCCGCGGGCCGGCCTGCCCTCACAAGGAGGCCCCGGGAAGTGAACCCGGGGCCTCCCATATGGTAAACGGGAGCTCTATTGATTGAGCCACACCCGCTTCCCTAACATTGCAATTTGAAAACCATTTGGAGCTACTCCAAAACCTTTTTTTAAATCTTTTTTTAAAAAAAACAATTTATTGAAGTATATCATTCACACATGAACATACATAAACTATAAGTGTTCAGTAAACATCGTGATCTTACAAAACAAACATGCATAACATCATACAGGGCTCCCACACATCACCCCCCACAAACACCCTGCATTGTTGTGAAACACTTGTTAACAAATCATGAAAGAGCATCGTCAAAGTATTACTACCAACTATAGTCCTTATCTTCCTCCCCTATACCTTTTTTTAAAGGAATTGAGCCGCCAGGCCCCACAAGCCACGCAGCAAAATGAGGATGTAACAGCAGAGTGACACAAAGGAAAGCCAAGACAAGACACACTAAAAAAACAGAAACTAAGGTGGCACAGGCAGTAGGGCACCTCTCTCCCACATCGGAGGTTCCAAGGATCAAATCCCAGCAAAGCCCTTTGTTATTCAGGTTCCTTTCATTTGAGCTCAGAGGTCTTATGCTTGGACACTTATTTATTCATTCAACCACTGGAAGGTGCTGTTGCCCTCTCCTGGAGCCTACAAGTCAACTGGGAAGTAAGGGAATGGTCTTTTATATTTAACAAGACACTAAACTCTCCCTGCTTAGAGCAGAGCCCAGGGACGAGAGCCTCTGGTGGGGAGGGAGTAGCTGTTTGCTCAGGCTGAATGTTCCCTCAGGGCTTTTTCACTCTGATCTTCACTAAACCCATGCCCAAGGCCCCGGGTATAGGGCTCACTCCTAGGACAAATCCCCTTTCCATGGGTGGTACCCTTAGCACAGGCTGACATTTTCCAAGGTGTTATAAGAGTATAAAAGCTGTCAAGCTTTCAAGGAACAAGTTTCTGGCCCTAAAGCAGCCTTGAAGGGCTCTTTCCACTTCTCAGCACCTTGTCTAATTTCTTTGCCAGTGGTCTCTCAGCTGGGGGACAGCCAGCAACCATCTTGTCTTCCTGGCCCCAGAAGCTAGTCTAATTGGCACCTTGTCCTTTTCCTGGATAAGCACAACCCACAAGCTTTCTCTTGGTTTGAAGTTTTGGTGTTTCCCAAACTCACTGCCCATATTTTGCTTCAAGCAATTACAGGACCGTTGCTCCATCCCTCAGGAAGGCCCAGGAAGGAGCTAACCCTTCCAGGTATGGGATGCCAGCTCCCCACCTCTGGAGCATTCTCAGAGGATCCTATGAGGATAATGCCCACCCATTTACACAATAATTTTATGAAACAATGCTCATGACATAATACAGTAACAATAGATTAATTCTCTCAAAGGAAGGCAAGACATACACACGTCAGACAGTTAACTACTAGGGCAAGGCAGCATATGCTCAAGTGTCAAAATGATTAGTATAATTGATTAGAAGGAATCAAAAGAGAGAGAGAGAATGACATGGGCTAGAATAGCCAGAAAGGCTTTGTCAAGCTTTGTGCAACAGCTTGAGATGGGCTGTGAATGCAGCAGGCTTCGGGATGTTGGGGAGACTCAGGGACGCTGCTCCCCAACCCTTGCGGCAAACACAGCCCCACGCTGGACACATGACTCAATGAGTGAAGCTGGTCAAGTCCACTCAGCCTCTCCAGGTGCCATCACACCACCACAGGCACCGGCACTGTCAGATGCTGCCCTCGGCTGGGGACCTTTAGCCAAGGAATGGTGGATAAAGCGGTATCCTTGCTAACTTGTGTCATTCACTGCCTCAAACTGGTACCTATTTAATAGCAGGGGCCTCCACTCATTATTCCTATAAGGCTGCTAGGAGATTAGGGTCAGGTTTTAGTATTTAATCTATTCCTTCATCTCTGTTTTATGGGTTGGTTGAAAGCACAAGTAACAATTCCGGCCTGCTGTCACTTTCTTTTAACTGAGAGGTCATTGGTTACAACTGGAATATCCCGTGCATTAAGCAGAGATAAGGTCCCAACTGTTTTGCTTCTAAATGAACAAATAAGATAAAGGTTTCAGGCTGCTATTTATAAGCACTTTTCTGCAAATAATACATTGTGGGTGAAAAGAGTGTTCAGTCCCAGTAAATGAAAAGCCAAATCCAATGATAGGCCCATCTGAGCCCCCTTCCGCTTGGTCCGGCCTCACAGATGCCAGTTCCAGCCTGAAGGGGGCACTAGAGCTAGGGCTCTGGTGGCAACTCAACGTGTGCATGGATCATGGATCCCTTCCTTGCTCTGGGGAGTCCTCTGGTTTCTTGATTTGGGTGAGTTTTATAGTTTTTGTGCAGGGCTGGAAGGTAGCCCTTCAAAATGGCCCCCGGTCACTCGTTAATTGCTCGGTCCAAGCATGTAACACGATTTCAACAACTAGCAGGCAAAAAAGAGGTTGAGGAGTCACTGATAAGCTGGACAGCAGGGAAAGTCCAGGATTAGCTACTGCCGTTCCAATTGTGATTGTGCCACAAGCAGATTCAGGAAGCAGTAGGAAGTTGAGATCCAAGCACCTTTCAGAGAACAGAATAAAGCAGTGTTTCCGAACCAGTGGCTCATGACTTCTAACAGGTTTACCTCGTTGTCCCAGGGGATTTACATCCTTAAAGGTGGGATTGGAGTCTGCTTTCTTTTTTTAAAATTCTGTAAAAGTAAATCAGTTTCTCAAGTGCAGGATGAAAGAATCAAATATCAAGCCTTGAAAGTAGTTTTTTTTCCCCTTGTTATTTTCTTTGATGTGATAATATACACTTAAATGTCAATGTGTATTTTAATATGCAAACTCCAAACCAAACACTATGGAACATAGCTATTTAAAATTCATTTGTTGACTAATCATCCCTTTTTATGCAATTAATTTAAAGCAAATTAAAGAGCATGCATCATGTGTTGAATGGGGAAAAGTAGAAAATTGTTTCAATGTTACTGTAAAACATAGTAAAATGAACTTTATAATGCAATCCTTGATCATAAAATATGTGTATTTAAAATCATTTCTTTATTTTATACTTTGCATAGTAGACATATGTGATTCTTTTTAGCCATCTAGATACATCAAACTCCCTTTCTATATTTGTGGACTCTCCAATCTAATGAGTCTGCCTCTCAAAAATAGAGGCTAGATCTACCCAGTTTCCCTTGAAACCAGGGTACAGTCACGTGGCCCAGGCTCTTCTGGTCAGTGCTCCTGCATGTGATTTCAGTCCGGAAGACAGTCACGAAGATGTTGCCGAGAGTGGAATCCATTCGAGTGAGAATGCCAAGTGTAGCAAAGCGACACCCAGCTTCCAGGGCAGGAACTTGGCCTGTGTTCAGTGGCAGGGACAGTGACAGCAAATATTCTGTCTCTAAGCTTGATTTTTTCCTGGTTCTCTTTCCTAGAGAATATGTGAACAACCTAATATCCTTTTTTATTTTTTGGTGTACAGTTCTATGAGTCATCCCGTCCCATCCCACTCCCCCGCGCTTGCTGTCTGTGTCCATTCACTGGGTGATCTTCTGTGTCTGTTTTTTGCCTTCTCTTCTCATTTTTCTCCTCAAGGCTTCACCGGGATTTTATCCTAGGGACCTCTGATATGGGAGAGAGTGCATCTTGCCTTGGCTCTCCCCTGAGTCTCTCTCTTGTTGCATCATCATCTTGCTGAGTGGCTTGCCGCGTGGGTCGGCTTGCCTACTCGCCTTTTTATTTTTTTACCAGGAGGTCCCGGGGATCGAACCCGGGTCCTTCCATATGGTAGACGGATGCCCAACCACTTGAGCCACATCCGCCTCCCCTAACATCCTTTAATACGGTGGCCTTTATGTAATCCCAAAATAAATTAATGAAGCTGGTTTTCCAAAAATTTTTAGGTCATTACATCCTAGATTGCATTTGAGGAACATTTTGTCCTGCATAAGTAAATCTGCTGCTGTTAAGACTGCAATTTAATCTACCCTGTGGAAAAAAAAGCAAAAGAAAAGGAAGATATTGAGTCACTGGTAAGTGTAGGGTTTACAAAGGTATATTAATTATTATTTTAAATGCATTATTTACAGTTGAATTCACACTATATCCCCATTAAGTCCATCTGGATCTATTATGTACTTTATAAAAATGACTAAACCAGCAGAATTGTGGTTGATGGGGAACAGCAGGAGATTGTGCCCAAGAAAAAACTGAATATGGGTTTATCACATCAGTAGTCTTTTAGCCAAAATTAATTGAAATATTTCTTATACAAAGTCTTAATGAGTGTTTAAAGAAATATAAAATAACATTATTTACCTTCAATATCTTTTTCTAATTTGAAGATAAAACGATCTCTTGGAAGTAAATGTGGAATTTTCCTCTTTTCCCCTTTGAAATAATGCAAAATACTCAACTGAGATATGGGCGAATGTGAAGTTTTGTGGCGTACCATTATTCCCAACGTACCTTTTAAAAAGTTTAATTCTAGGATGGATAGAAAGACAGATAAAGGAAAGGAAGGAGGAAAGGAAAGAAGGGAGAACAGGAGGGGGAAGGGAGAGGGAGGGAAGGAGGAAAGAAGAGGAGGAGGGGAAAGAAGTGTAGATAAGGCACAGAGTCTTGCCATGAACTTGTCACCTGGATGAAATTAGCTCAGCTAAGTAAAACGTTTTGTACTGACCCTCTCTGCTTTGCTTTCAGAAAACTCTCTCATAGGAGCAATGCATTCTTTAACAATAATCAGAGGATGGAGAGTCAAGATCATTAAACATAATTTTCCATCATTCTTGCCACTTCACTCTACAATATATGTGAAATCAGAACATTCCCAAATACCTTGTTTCTTTTTTTTTTTAATTAAAGATTTATTTATTTATTTATCCCCTCCTTGCTGCCTGTGTTCGCCGTGTCCATTCGTGCGCGCTTCCTCCGCGTCTGCCCATCTCCCCCTTGCTGCGAGGTCCCTCCGCATCAGCCCACCGTGCCGCGGGGGCCGGCCCACCCTCACAAGGAGGCCCCCCGGGGCCTCCCACACGGTAAACAGGGGCTCCATCGATTGAGCCACACCCGCCTCCTGCCGTGAGGTCCAGCTGCATCAGCCCACCGCGCTGGCCAGCCTGCCCTCACAAGGAGGCCCGGGGAAGTGAACCCGGGGCCTCCCGTATGGCAAACGGGAGCTCCATCGATTGAGCCACACCCACTTCCCCCAAATACCTTGTTTCTATACTGTGTTCACCTTTAATATGGATAAGAAAGAAAAAGACACAAAGCTCTAGTGTGGGATTACAATGTCTCGAATAAAGGACGGTTCCCTAGTTCCAAATATTGAAATACCTGTTTGTCACTCTGGAGGTTATTTACACTCGAGGGAAATTCACCATAATTAAAATCAATGTGGGTAAAAGATGTTTGCTATTATTTGTTTATTTATTTTTAATAAACTGGAGAAGGGTTGACAGGGGAAGTGGGGAAGGTGAGTCAGCATGACACCTTGATGCAAACATGCTATGAGGACGATTAATTTTAAGAAAGAGTATTTATGGAAGTTAAGAAACTGGAAATTGATTCTCTTAAAAACTCCAAGACCAGGAACTTGGTCTCCCAGGCTGGAAACTGACTGTGATAGTTAGGCGAATGTGTCAACCCGGCCAGGTAATTGTGCCCAGTTGTTTGGTCAAGCAAGCACTGGGCTAATTGTAATACAAGGACATTTATGGACTTTAGTCATCAGTGAGTTTACTGCATAGATGGCTAATTACATCTATGATCAACCAGGGAGATTGCCATCAGCAATGAGTGACATTTTATCCAATCAGTTGAATGTCTTAAAAGGGGAAGTGATTTCAGCATTTAGAGAGAATATCCCAGCTCATCTTTGGCAGCTAACATCTCCCGGAAACTCATCAAGGATCTTCATTGGACTTTCACTGGAGCCCCTGGTTTGCAGCCTGCCTGCGGAATCTGGACTTGTGCATCCCCATGGTCATGTGAGACACTCTTATAAAATCTCATACTATTTACAGATATCTCCTGTTGATTCTGTTTCCCTAGAGAACCCTGACTAATATACTGGCAATACAAATATGGAATCTCAATCACTGAGCATGGAACCTGGCACTGCTGTATAAAAGCTGGACTTCCAGGCATTGATTTAGGACTTCTAAGTGTGAGTTATGTCTTTTGAAGTATGTAATCTGGTCCTCCACATGACAACCTGGCCTTCTGGTATGGAACTTGGACCTCTAAGCATAGACTCAAGCCCTCTAGGCATGCAAACTTGCAATACAGGCATAGAATGTGGCCTTTGAGACATGAAACTTGGTGTTTTATCCATAGACATTGGTTCTCCATGGATGGAACCTGGTGTCCCTAACATGGAATCTAGAACTCCATATATGCAGTCCCAGTCTTGAAGCATGGACCATTGCCATAGGCTCTACATTATGGAATTTCAGTATCCAAGCATGAAACCAGGTCCTACAAGCAAGAAACTTGGTAATCCAAGTATGGAATCTCAATCTACAAGATGACCCTTGCCATAAAAACATGAAACCTGGCACTCTATTTATAGAATCTCAATCTACAAGGATGGAATCTGGCCATACAAGCATGGAAACTGATAAACAATATGTGGACTCTCAGTCTGCAAGCATGGAACCTGGCACTCCATGAATGACTTCTGGACTCTTAGACATTAATTCTGGACTTCTTGGTGTGAATTCTGCTTTTCTAGGACTAAATTTTGTCCTCCATCTGAGACTGGGACCAATAAGCATATAACCTGGCATTCCATGTGTGGAATCTCAATCTCTAAACATGGAACTTGGTCCTATAAGCATGGAACTTGGCTTTCCATGTGTGGAATCTCAATATCCACATATGCAACCTGGTCATTTAAGCATGGATCCTGGCACTCTACATGTGAAACTTTAATATCCAAACATGAAACATGACCTTACAAGTGTGGAGCCTGGAATTCAGTCATGCAACTTGGTGTTTCAGTCATAGAATTTGGCCTTCATGGATGGAACCTGGTCTTCCAGGCATGGAAACTGGCACTCCACATATGGGATCTCAATATCCAATTATAGAACTTGGCGTTACTAGCACTGAGCCTGGTAGTCCATGTATAGAATCTCAACATGCAAGCATGGAACCTGGCCCTAAAAGCATGGAACTTGGCAGCCTATGTGGGAAATCATAATCTCCTCGTATTTAACATGGCCTTGCAAGTATAGAATCTGGCACTCCAGACATGGAGTCTGGACTTTCAGTCATAGAAGTTGGCTCTCCAAGATGTGGAACCTGGTTTCCCAGGCATGGCACCTGACACTCCATGTATGGAATCTCTATCTTCAAGCATGGACTATAGGCTACCTAGTATAGAATCTAGAATTCCAGACCTGGAATCTGGCATTTGAGTTTCAGAAGCTGGCACTCCATGCATAGAAACTGATGTCCTAGGCAGACCCTGGCCTTGCATGTATGGAATGGAATATCATCCTCCAAGCATGGAAAATAGTCTCATAAATGCACAACCTGGAACCCCAGACATGGAACCTGACATTTGAGTCACAGAAGTTGATTCACTATGAATGGAACCATGTCTCTCAGGCATGGAACCTGGCACTCCATGTATGGCATCTCAGTCTCCAAGAAGGAATCGTGTACTGCAAGCAAGGGTCTTGGCACTTTATGTGCAGAATCTCAATCTCTAAGCATCAAACCTGACCAAACAAGCATGGAGCCTGGCAGACCATGTATGAAATCTGGACTCTCAGGCATTGATTTAGGTCTTCTAGATGTCTATTCAAGCTTTTCAGGCCATCCAGGCATGGAACTTGGATCTCCAATTGTGGAACCCAGCCCTCTTAACATCAAAACTGTCCCTTCAGGTATAAAACATGGCCCTTCAAACATGAAACATAGCCCTACAAATACAGAATCTAACTTTCCAGACTTGGAAAGTCCTTCTCATGTGAATCCTTCTTCTGCAAGGCTAGAACTTGACTCTCTAGTTGTGGAACCTAGGCTTCTATGTGGCCCCTGGTCCTCTAGACATAGAATTAAGTCTTGTAGGCATGCAATGAGTAAAATCTGTGTGAAATCTCTTTCTCCAAGTTTGGAACCTGGGCTCCTGGAGGTGGAACCTGAACCTCAAGGTAAATAGTCTGGTCCACACTTGAGAAAATTGAGGCTTGGGATTCAAGTGACTTTCCCAAGGTTCAGTACAGGGTTTCTGTAGATCTTTGGCTAGAACCAAGATCTCCTGATTCCCAGCCAGTGCTCATTGCACCAGACCACAGTTCCTCTTATCTCATCTCTCTCCCTAGTGGTGTTGTGTGTGAAAAAAAGGACTAGGCAGGAGTCAGAATTCTCAGTCTGCTGGCAGCTCTGCCAGGAAGCCTCTGTGCCCTTGGACACATCGTCCATCTGCACCAAAGGGGGAATCAGATGATACGGTCGCTGAGAGTGGGTCCCACCCTGGCATTCTGTTCTCTGCCTCCGTTTTATGCGTCTCCTCATTAAGGGCCTCCTCCCCTCATCCTCAAGCTGTGCAAAGTTGATCAGTCTAGTGCAAACCAGGCCATGTGTTCAAGGAGCCACCAGATCAGCTCTGATCCTACCCTGACGCCTCCTCCCTCCTGTGGTTTCCTCCATTATTTCAGCGATTGCTCAGGGAAGCTATTTTTTATTTGGTTGAAGTTTCCTGTTCAACCCAGAAAATCAAAAGCCATTTTCAAAGAACCTGACTTTGGAAGTTAGCCTTGCAGCTGCCTGGGGTGCCTCATGATCCTCTCTATTCAAAGGCCTGTCCTTGCTGTCCTCCATTTTACGGCTCCTCTTGCCTCCTCTTTTGGTTTGGTGGGGCTGGTTTGCTCAGGGAACTCAGGTCTGGTTACTGCCTGGGTCCAAGCAAGGGTGCCTGTTAGAACCAGCAGACTCGCCAAGGGGTGAGCGAATCTTAAGGCATCTCCTGACCCTTTCCCCAAGGACAATTACTTTTAACTCTTTTTTCCTTCATATCTCTGAAAAACAAACTTCTCATACTTTTTCTGGATTTATCAATTTCAGGCATCATCTATTTTTTTCCTGCGATGGTGGATGAGTCTTTCCCACACATCTCCAGCTTCTCTTTCCATTGTTCCAATGTGGTGTTTAGGTTTTTATGACCATGAAATATTGTTGATGCCAGAACATGGAGTAAGCTATGATTACATTTCTTTTCTTCTCTGGCTTTTCTTCACCCCAAACTCTAAATTTATTTCTTTTTCCTCGTACTATTTGTCTTGATTCTCACCCCACCTCCACCCCACCCACCCAAATCGCCATCATCTATCTCATCTATTTCATCTAGCACTTTTCTTCCCAGAGATCTCCTTCCAGTCCTCTGTTGAGAAAACACTTTCTGTTATAAAACAGATATCAAGTGCCTACTAGTAGCCAGAGTACTTCAGTGAATGCATTAATTTATTCAACCATAAATCCACCATTTCTTTCAGTCACTGTGTGTTGTGTGCTTACTATGTGACAGGCATTGATAAATCAGACATGAATCACACACATGGTCTTTGTGCCCATGTAGCCACCCTCTCTTTCCCTCACCTGGGGTAGGGTCTCTCTTGTTCCAGCACCTAACACAGTACTTGGCACACAGGTGACCCTCAGTAAATGTTACTAAGTACATGATTGGGCCTCTTTGTTAGGCCCATCTTTCTTCAGTCATCTCTCCCCCAATCCTGCCCCCCTGCCCCCCACCAGGCCCCAGACAAGACATTCTGAGCCACATCCTCTGCCACAAAGTTCTTCCTTACTGAGCTATCCCCAAGGGAGACAGTGTACAGAGGACTAGGATGGGATTGTGCACTGGGTGAACAGGGAGGCTGGACATCCTATAGCCTCATTGTCTAAGCCTAAGGTCATCCTGCCCCTCCTCTGAGCCTCAGTTTCTTTGACTCTAACACTGTGAAAGCAAAGTCTATCCCCACTCTCCTTCCCCTGCATGCAGTTTAGGAGAAGGTGAAAGTTTTTTAAAAGATTTTATTTATTTATTTATTTATCTTCCCCTCCCTCCTCGTTGTCTGCTCTCTGTGTCCATTTGCTGTGTGTTTTTCTGTTTCTGCTTTTCTTCTCTTTAGGCGGCACTGGTAACCGATTCTAGGACCTTCCAGAGTGGGAGAGAGGTGCTCAATCTCTTGTACCACCTCAGCTCCCTGGTCTGCTGCATCTCTCATTGTCTCTCCTCTGTGTTTCTTTTTGTTGTGTCATCTTGCTGTGCCAGCTCTCCGCATGGGTCAGCACTCCTGCGTGGGCCAGCTCTCCACTTAGGCCAGCTCACTGCATGGTCCAGCTTTCCTTCACCAGGAAGCTCCAAGAGTCGAACCCTGGACCTCCCATATGGTAGACGGGAGCCCAATCGCTTGAGCCACATCCACTTCCCTAATTTACTCTTTAGAAGGATTTAGTTTCAGCGCAAGTATATTCTTTGATTATTTTCCAGTGACAAAGAGCTTATCTATATATCAAGAGAGAGTCCCCTTCTCTTGCCCTGGGGGAGTCAGTACTTGCTTACTCAGGGCAGGCTTTTCCACAAATTGTCCCTGCTGCTGCTCTCCTATGCCAGGTCTCTGGTTACCTGCCAGAATCATTTAATCTGACCCTCCATCTGGGCAATAGATTAAAAATCTCTACATGATGCCAAGGGCCGCTGCAGATGGCTGTGCACCTGGACTCCATGTCCCTGGGCCGCAGGCCCTGGCTTTGGACTTCCCTGCTTGGCTGGCAGCCTTGGAACCTCCAGCTCATCTAGCAGGGAACTGTAAAGCTGGTGCCTCATTAGAACAGCCTCTAGCCTAAGTGAGCACCGAGAAGAGTTGGAGGTGCTAAAGTGAAGTATGTAACTTAATATCTGGTGAATCAGCTCATGCAGGGCACAAAAAAGATGCAAGCCCAGGCCACGCTGTCCCTACCTGCTTGACACCCACTGTCACTCCCCTCCCAAGTAGCTACAACGCACACAGGGTCCCCCACACAGCCCATTGGGGGCCTCAGGAACCCACAGGGGAGGCTCATGACTGCCCAAGGTCTGAATGTCACGGTCATCAGCCTTTGGTGACGAGCCTAAGCCCTGATGCCTTCCACGCAAGCAGCTGCAGAGATACTTTTTTAAAAAATATATTTTTATTTTTTCTGAAAGATACTTAGATTACATAAAATGTTACATAAAAAATATGAAAATATAAGGGATTCCCATATGCCCCACTCCCCCACAGCTCCCACTTTCCCCTACATTAACAACTTCTTTCATTGATGTGGTACATTCATTGCAATTGATGAACACATTTTGGAGCATTGCCACTAAGGATGGATTATACTTTACATTGTATTTTACACTCTCTCCCACTCAATTCTGTAGGTTATGGCAAGATATATAATGGTCTGTGTCTGTCATTGCAATGTCATTCAGGACAATTCCAAGTCCTGAAAGTGCCCCCATATTACACCTCTCCCTCCTTCTCCCTGCCCTCAGCAACCCCTGTGGCCACTGTCTCCACATCAATGATATAATTTCTTCCATTGCTAGAATCCCAATAAGTCTATAGTGGAATACCAATAAGTCCATTCTAGTCCATATTTGATTCCCCAATTCTGAGGATTCTGGGATGGTGATGTCCTCTTCACCTCTACTTGAGAGGGGGTTTCGATCCTACACGGCTGATGAGTGGGACTCTCTTGCTTGCAGTTGTAGACTCTCTTGGTTTCTTGGTATGGTGGCTGTCCATCCTCACCTCCCTGTTAGTTGTCCTGGGTAAGTCCAATGAACTGATGAGTAGATGTTGCAACTCTGCTGAGGCTCAGGGCCCAGTTGACACATGGACAGCCCAGAGATTCAAGTCTCTTGGGTGTATACCTACCAACTCCAGCACCAAGTATAGGTTCAAATAGAAGGGACAGAAGAGGCATGTGTAGAGAAGTCACAACCGAGTTCAACTCTCACACTCGGTAGCACAAACTCCAAAGTAGGAAGCACTGGCAAGGTGCCAAACTCCGGAGTTATCTGCCATGACCGTGGGATCTGGGTGTCTCCAGAGACCTCTGGAGCCCCACTATTTGGGGTAGTATCCACTTTGGCAGTCTACCCACAGAGATACTTTTAAATACGTATAAACAACATAAGTGGAAATGCCACTCTCCCTCGCGGCTTGCTGCTGCACTTGGAGTAGCTCGCAGCCCGTTCCCAGGCCCTAGGAGGCCCTGCCCGCTGACCTCATCTCAGGCCTCAGGCCGCCCCTAGCTCTTCCTCCTCCAGGAACTTGCCTCTCTGACAGTTCTGAGCACTTGCTAAGCTCTTTTCTATCCCGGAGCCATCACACTAGCTGTTTTTCTTCCTTAGAGTGTTTTTCTCCTCACATTCCCCATGGCTGGCTCCTAATTATTCAGGTTTCAGCTTAAACATCATTTTTGAGACATCTTCAATGACTTCCTTGTCCAAAATACTGCAGTTCCCCCTACACACCCTTATTCTCTCTTATACCTTGCTCCCTGCTCTTTTCTTCCAAGGCTGTTGTTACAATTCTTTTTTTAAATTTTATTGTGGTAACGTATATATAACATGGAAGTTGCTATTTCAACCACTTTTGGGGCATTAATTACATTTACAATTTGTGCTACCATCACCACCATCCATTGCCAGAACTTTTTCATCACCCCAAACAGAATTCCGTACCCATTAAAGCCAGGGGTTCTTAAGCTTTTATTGTTCCACAGACCACTTTGCAGTCAGGTGAAAACCATGGACCTCTTCTCAGAATGTAGGGGCAGATAGTTTTACGACACTCAACAATGGAGGTCAGAGAAAATTAAGATAATAAGTTGATTTTTTTCAATTCAAGCTCACGGACCTCCTGAAATCTTTCCATGGACCCCTTGGGAGTCCATGGACCCCTGTTAAGAACCCCTGCACTAAGCATTAAGCATTAACCTTCTATAACCCCCCTCCCCTGTCCCTGGTAACCTCTAATTTACTTTCAGTCTCTATGAATTTGCTTATTCTGGATATTTCATATACGTGGAATCATATAATATTTGTCCTTTTGTGTCTGGCTTACTTCACTTAGCATGATGTTTTCAAGGTTCATCCATGCTGTAGCATGCATCAGAACTTCATTCCTTTTTGTGGTTGAATAATAGTCCATTGTGTTTAATACCACGTTTTGTTTATCCATTTGATGGATAATTGGGTTGTTTCCACTTTTGGGTTATTGTGAATAATGCTGCTATGAATATTGGTATACAAATATTTATTTGAATCCCTGTTTTCAATTATTTTTGATATACACATAGGAGTAGAATTGCTGGGTCATATGGTAATTCTGTGTTTAACTTTTTGAGAAACTGTCAAATTGTTTTCCACAGCACAGCAACACTTTACTCTCCCACCAACAATGCGCTAGAGTTCCAATTTCTCCACATCCTCACCAACACTTATTTTGTTTTTATTTATTTTAGTAACAACTATCCTTGTGGGTATGAAATGTTATCTTTTTGTGGCCCTGATTTGCATTTCCCTAATGGCTAATGATGTTGAGCGTCTTTTCATGTGCTTATTGTCCATTTGCATATTTTCTTTGGAGAAATGTCCATTCAAGTTCTTTGCCCATTTTCAAATGGGTTGTTTGCCTTTTTTGTTTTTGAGATCACAATTTTAATTGTGTGTTTATTTTTTATTTACTTTCTAATTTTATATTTTCCCATAAACAATAAGCAAATTGAGGGAAGGATCATGTCTACTTTATCCACACAGGCTGTAATACGGTGCCTGGAACATAGTAGTTGCTCAACAAATTAGTGTCGACTGTCAAATGAACAAAGTCAGGAAATGAATTCAGATCAGAATACTTCAGGAATAGCAGAGCACTTTAAAGCAGTGGTCTCAAACTTTGTTGCATATTAGAATTATGTGGGGAAATTTTTAAAAATCCCATAGCAATTAGATCAGAACCTCTGGGGATGAGATCCAAGCAGTAGTTTAAACACCTCTCAGGTGATTCCAATGTACAGCTAAGTTTGATAATCAGTGTTTTAGAACAGTGGTTCTCTTTGGATCAGCAGTATCAGCATCACCTGGGCCCTGGTAGAACTACAAATTCTTGGGTCCCATTCCAAACCCACTGAATCAGAAACTCTGGGGTTGGGACCCAGCAATCTGTGCTTTAACAAGCCCTCAAAGTGATTCTGATACAGGCTAAAGTTTGATAACCACTGCTTTGAAGACGGGGTTATGCTAACCAGTGAATTCTAATGTAAACTATGGACTATAGTTAATAGTACAATTATAATAATATTCTTTCATCAATTGTAACAGTTACCACATTAATGTAAAGTGTTAATTATAGGGGAGTTGTATGGAAAGACTATATTTCTGCATGATTTTTCTGTAAACCTGCAACTTCTCTCATAAAAAAGATTATTTAAAAAAGAAAAGAAGGGATTGTGCTATCTTTACTCTTTTTACCTCGTCACCTTTTGTTAGCATTGACATTAGGAAAATGGGGTGCTCTTTACTATGGCAACAACCATCCCATTTTGTGCAGGACTTCCCTGGTTTTAGCACTGAACATCCAATGTCCTGGGAAATCCCTCAGTCCCTGGCAACCAGGACAGTTGGTTTCCTTACTCCCTTTCAATTCAAATACCAGATCCACCAGACAAGTTGCATAAAGTGTGATAAATGCATTAGTGGGGGTTAAAATGTTAATTTGGCCCAATATCCATGAGATGGCCCCGGTTAGTTCTGGGGCATAGTGGCAGTCAAATACATTTGGTCTCCATGGCTCCCACTTTAGATGTCAGTATAAAGCAAACACTGCTGTGCTTTGTTCAGACCCACCCAGCTTAGTGGTCTAGGTAGATAATTTGGTTGTTTTTCAAAGAAGGGCACCAAGGCTGTTAAGAATCAATTCTTAGAGACTCACTATCACTTTCCTAGTCACATAAATTGTTTGGAAGAAAGAGAAAACAGAAACCTTTTCATCCAGTTCTTACCCGGGCAACAAATGATGTGATTATTTGCAGGTTGCAAAGGCCTTATCTGAGAGCAGCAGGAACTTCTCATTTTTTTTTCTCTCTCTCTCTTCAAAATGTATTTACTTTCCAATTTTCCAGTTAGCTGGGTTTATTACAAGAAAGCCCAGAAATTTGGCTTCAGATTAAAAATCACAAACTTGTATCATCATCTACTCCAGACTTCCACCCAAACCAAAGTTTATGAGTGAATTTAATACTTAAATATCCAAGGAAGTCAAAGAAAGAACCCCAAGTTGTTTTTACCTCCAAGGTTGGTTTCAGTCGTGAGTTTAAGCTTCTAGTGATCATGGTCAGCGTCATTTGGAGGTGGTTTATGACCAAGGGGAAAACGGTGACTACCTAATTCATGGTCCCCACCCCCACCCCGCCCCCAGCAAACCACAGTGCCTCAACCAGAGGCCACTCATACACATTGGCAAGTTCAGCCTGGTCCAAACCCTGGACCTTACCCTGCCTCAGGCAAAGAAATGTGAGAACATTTCAATTCCGCCTCAGGTCACCAAGTGCTATAGGCTCAGAGGAAAGAAAGGGACTGAGCTTGCCTGAGTGAGGGACGCCTCATGGAGGAGGTAACATTTGAGCTGTGTTTTGATGAGTGGGCAAACGTTTCTAGGGTTTTGAGATTTCTTTATGTTAAGATTTTACTATCAATGTATTGCTTTTCCTTGTTTACTGAGAATTCCATTAGACCTGGCCCCTCAAAACTTTTATTCAGTAAATTCTAGGGCCAAATTCTAGCTGGTGAGGGGGTTACAGAAGAACGTAGGAGACGATTACTACCTTTCAGGAGCTTACGGTCCGTTGCGTGAGCGCATACCAATCAGGTAATAGTTAAACAGCGTTTCAAAGGGGCAGGTTTGCTAAGTACCGGAATAGGATTTGAGGTTCCTCTTTCATTCACTGTTCTGTGTCCAGTTCCTGGACACCATACTTGGCACTCAGCAGGTCCTCAATAAAAGTTGACTGAGTACAGGAATGGATGGTGAACTCCTAGTGTGGGGCACAGATTTGATTTGGAACTTAAAGGCAGGGCCATGTTTGCGTAGGTAGAGGGGAGAGCGTATATTTATTTTCTTGCATTCCTTCATCTTTCTGGTGTAGGTTTGTTACTAAATTAAATTGCAAACATTCCAGGGCAGGGACCATATTTTATGCACCTCTTATATCCCAAGAAATCTAGTCATTTAGCAGTTCCTCATAAATACCGATGAGATTCAAGGGCAAGCTAGAATTTTATTAGCCCTTACTGAATAATTAGAAAAATATTGGTCTTGGGAAAGGGTGAAAGACTTATTTCAAAAGTTCCCAAGGGGAGCAGATATGGCTCAAGCAGTTGAGCACCTGCCTCCCACACAGGAGGTCCTGGGTTCAGTTCCTGGTGCCTCCTAAAGAAGACAAACAGACAATGAGCAAAAACAATGAGCAGGCAATGAGCAAGACAACAAGCAAAACAACAAGTACAAAAAACAATGAGCAAAGAAATGAGGGAGCCATGGGGGGGGCGGTTTCCCAAGGTTTTTCTTGGCTGTTTGTGTTTATTTATGTATAATTTGCATATTAATGGGTAAACAAGTATTAACTGAGGGTTTACAGGATATATGTGTGTGTATATAAAATGGAGCTTACAGTTCAGCAGTTTAACATTACAGATAAGTTTGAAAACATCGTCGGTTGAAATAAAACCTCAAGAGTATCAAAAGTGTATTGAATATTTTGGCCAGTTAATCTGCGTAGAAAGGTCTCAAGCTATTACTGAAAGTGGTGGTTATTGAGGTTTCCTGAAAGGTCAGCATTTCCTAGAATCTCTCATTCCTCTTGTTATCCAGCCATTTCATCTTTAGGCTGGTATAACAGTTGCTGCAGTCCCTTTGCTGGGTTAGATTGCTGATTTATTGCATCTGTGGTAGAATAGCTTCTGCTTTGCTATTGCTGGGCCTGTGCTATTGATATTCTGTGTAAATATTGTTTTGGTAATGCCAAACTGTAATGATTAGAATTTTGAGAGAGCATTCCTCTGAGGCCAGGTCTTTGGAATGTACCTGAGAAAGTCCAAAGTATAAAGTAAGCAGGGGAATATTTAAAAATTCATCCACTTCAGAGTATGCCAGTTTGCCCTGCATGTGAGCCAGAACCAGGCAGGATTCATAGATTGGAAGCTCAGTCTCAGTAGGTGATAGAAAGGGAAAAGCCAAAGTACCTGGGGCAGAAACTCCCAGGTGGACTCCAAGCATCCCAGGTACTGGAAAGGTCTGCTTTGGGAGACCTGCACAGGCAGAATTAAATCTCTCTTCCCAGTCATCCGACCTCCACCAAATCCTTCTCTCCCCCATCTCTCCCAGGCTCCACTAGGAAATTAGTGGAGGAATTTTCACTAGGAAATTAGTCCTTTGATTTAAGGCAGTTACAGCATCAGGCATTCTCTTTGAAAATATGAGAGAAGTGGTGCCTCGTGGAAATGCTTTTCAAACCTTATTTCATTTTTAAATAGAACAGTCCCTTTTGTCCCTAATAGCAAAAATTATTCTATTCTGGCTGAAACAGAGATAGGGGCTTGGGGACCTTCCCCCTCCCCCCTCCCTCTCGCTGGCCCCTGAGATCCTTCTGCAGAAAGCTGAGGCTATTGGGAACACTATTTAAAAAGCCTTTCTTCAAACAAAGTGGGTATTAGATGACATTAAGCAATTATTGTTAATTTTGTTAGATGTGATAACGGTATGGTTATGTGAGAAAATGACCTTATTTTTAGATCTTCATATTTCAAATGTCTGAGATTTGCAGAAGAACAAGATGCAGCAGCAGCAAATGTGGAAAAAAGGAAAATAACGTTAAATCTAAGTGATGGGTGTATGGGGGTTCACTGTAATATTCTCTCTGAAAAATATAAAAGCAGTGCTTAAAGCTGTGGGCATCAGAGGCATCACAGCAGGAAGGGGTTTATCAGCTCAGTTTTCCTCTGAGATAGCAAGTGCTGGTTTGAGCGGGATGCATAGGGGTCGGGGGTCTGATGCATCCTCTCCATTTGTCCTCACCCTCAGGTGCAGGGAGGGCACCAAAGTGGACCCTAGAAGTCTCTCCCTCATGTAACTCTTTACTTGCCCTAATTAGGTAAAGGATGTGCAACATTTTTTAACACTGCGGATAAGGCTGGCCTCAAGCACATTGTCCCCAACTCTTTGGTCCCTGCTGCCCATTTTCTCTGAGTAAACAAGAGCCCCCTGCTCTTCCTGCACAGCAGACCCCCATCCCCTCTGTGCTCTGCTCTGAACTGACACCTGCTGTCTCAGAGGAAAACTGAGCTAATGAATGTCTCCCCGCCACCTCCTGTCCCCCACCCCAGCATCCAGGGATCCTAGGGGAGCGTCTCTCCTTATCAGGAAGCTGATAGATACGAGCGGGGGCAGCACCGCCTTTTCACTTTAGAGACCCACCTCAGGCGGCTCACTGGCCAAATGTCAGCACCCTTCTCGCTTCCTTTTGCTCTCCCC